>JAHBCN010001334.1:0-121327 GCA_019359885.1 Listronotus oregonensis | reverse complement strand
GTTAATCATTGGGTTTTTTTTGTACCCAAGAAGATGGGGTTTTTAATACACAAAAGTTATTATTAGTTCTATTTTTTTTTTAAATCTATTTTTTTTTAAAACTTACAGAAAATTTGGGAAATTTTAAATAAGACCAAGATAAAGTGTTTAAATCTGAAATTTTTTAAAGGATCTGTAGCTACTTGACTGGTCCAAAACATCATTTTCATATGACTATATCTTAACAAGGACTGATTTTTCTATAACCTATTTTATTATCAGTCCTGTAGAATTATGTTATATAATGCTGCTGTTGCCGAATAGACGATACCGGGAAAAAATCAACATTGATAGGTCTAAAAAAATGTAAGCCCAAAGGGCACAGTAAAAAAAATTTAAAGATGTAAAGCGAGGGAAATTTGGTCTTTATTCCAAAGCCGGGAAAGGGATTTGCTCCCAAAAAAGGGACTTAGACCAATTCATTATCGTTTTTATGATAAAAACAATAAAAAAACTGATCGACAGGTATGTCGGGAAAACTCTCTGACAAGGGGACCCCAAAAAAACCCAACATCCCTTATCAGTCAAAAAAATCATGCGAATCTGCTCATCATCAACTGGTGACCAGATTAAAGCTCTTTCTGAACAACAAGGAAATCGCCCGCTGCATTTCTTGACTTGGGGGAGCTTTTGATCGAACCCCCCTTCCCTCAAGGGCCGCGGCTCTTGCCAAACATAATGTTAACGACACCATTTGTAGGTGGATAAACAACATGTTACTTGGCAGACGAGCGCAAGCAACTTATTCAGGGGGAAACAATGGAGGTGTCGGTGGTAAAAGGATCCCCCGGGAGGGGTTCTACCCCCACTACTTGGGATATGGTTGTTGACGAACTCCTGGTGGAACTGAATAATAATGGCTTCAATACCCAGGGTATGTGGATGACACCCTTCCTTTCGGGGGGAAGCATAAAAAACAACCTCGGAGTTTATGAAAACCGAGAATTGTGGAGGGATGGTGCAACAAGGAAAACCTTACTGTTAACCCTTTGGCAAAACTGCGTTTAATACCCTTCACTAGACGAAGGAAGCTGGATGTTTTAAATTATCTCCTCATTTTCTTCGGTACCACACTGGCTATGTTCAGGGGGTAAAGTCCCTTGGATTAACTCTGGATTCTAAGCAAAACCGGGGGCCCCACATATGCAGAAATGTGATTAAAAAAAGGGGAAAAATGGCTCTAATGGCTACCAAAAAAACTGGGGGGAAAAAATTTGGGGGATTTCAGCCACGCATAGTGCACTGGTTGTACACTGCTGTGGTAAGACCCATGATAACCTACGGTTCAACTATCTGGGGCCAAAAAATAGAACAGAAAAAAGCAGAGCTGGAGTTACCCAAACTCCAGCGACTAGCATGTCCCTTTAACGGGAGCTATTAAAAACATTCCAACTGCAGCCATGGAAACCCTAAACCCTTTCCCCCCTCTTGGAATAATTATTAAGGCGGAGGCGGGGAATTGGGGCATACAGGCTGAAATGTAACGGTGTTCTGGGCCTGCCCCAGGTCCCCCAGAATAACGAGCAGTATCACAAACCCAATATTTGAGATGAGCAGTGATACAATAAAAAAGGATAAATAAAACAGACCATACAAAAACCCCGCTTTGGGGCGGTGGAGCGATCTCCTGGTCAGTCTCGGAATTTGGTTTGGTATACCGATGGATCCCAAAACTGACAATGGAGCCGGCGCAGGGAAAACATGGTTTTGACCCCCCGGTTTAATGCCTATGCTTCTCTGGGGGAAAAATGCCACTATTTTCCAGGCGGAAAATATGCCATTGAACTTTGTCTGCGAGAGAACTTGAGGAGGAGATATAAGGGCAGGGACATTACTATCTTCTCTGATAGTCAAAAGGGGATAAAAACTTTGGCATCCCAACAAGTCAACTCAAGGTTGGTTTGGAACTTCTGCCAAAATTAAAACCTGGCCAACCACAACAAATTACACTTTCCTGGGTGCCCGGGGCAAGGGGAAAAAAGGGCAATGAAAATGGCCAAGGGAGGCTCCGCAGCAATGTTTGTGGGTCCCCGAACCTGTTTTTTTGGGAAAACCAAAAGCCTCGGTTCGTGGCTCATTCGGGGTTCAAAAGCAACATTTTACTGGGAAACCCCATTCCAAGGCAAAATCTCAGTAAATCAATGTTTGGGCTCACCATCGAAAGCATTGACAAGTGAATTACTAAAACTAAATAGGGAAATGATTAGAATAGTGACAGGATTAATAACCGGACACTGCACCCTAAGAAAACATATGCACACTATGGGCATCTATAGAAAAGAACCCATTTGCAGACTATGTGACGAAGAGGAAGAGACAGCCTCTCCATCATTTTGGTCCGACTTACATACGGGGAAAAATAAAAACCCTTGGTGGAACTAAAAAAAGAGGGGGAGACCGAAAAAAACAGAAAAAAGGGTACACCTGTTAAGGGTCAAACCTTTTTAACGAAAAAATACAAAAAAAACAAGTGTAGGTGGTGTAAAAGCGGAAAAATTTTGCTTGATATGATGAAAAGGGGAAACATGGACAGGGGAAATTTAAAAAAAAAAATATATTTGTTTTTCTAATAAAAGCCCATTTATGTTAAAAAATTTAAACCCCAATCATAAAATAGTAAAAAAAAAAAAAATTTAAAACAGATGCAATATGCAAGAAAGTAAAACCCCCCCCCCCTTTGCCCCCCCCCCAAACCCAAACCCGGGACCGGAAATCCTGTTTTTTTAAGTATGAAAATTTTAGGTTTCTGGGTCAGCAGAATCTTTACGTAAAGCGTGAAAAGACACAATTAGGCAATTATGATAAAGATGTGCTGAATGCATAATACATTTAAAACGCTATAAAACTATAAATAAAAAAGAGTGACTTTATGCGGGTAAATTAAAATATTAAAAATAGATTACCATCTCGTTAAAATTGAAACCAGATAAAAAAACTACTTTTTTTTAAAGTGTGCATTTACGCTACACCTTAAGGATCGGGCGAAAGGACGCGGAGACGGTGGGCGGAGACTAACAAACTCCCACTACCACAATTTTCGTATAGCCGCTTTAAAAAATATTATATTTTATTTTGGTTCTTCCAAATTCGGTGTATCGATGCGATGTTGTTTCCGATTGCAAGCCTACAGGAGATAAGTTTTTCGGTAACTTTTTTTTACTTAAATGACATAAATTATACACCTTTTTAAAAAGGAAAAGGGAAAATTAATCTATGCCTCTGCTGTAACGGTTTTTTTTTTAAATATAAGTCAAGTTAAGAGAAAATAGTATCTAAACATGACCGTTTTTTTAGGTTAGATTTCATTTTCAAGGAAATATTAAAAACTAAATCAAAATTTAAAAAACTATTACAGCAGAACCCTTAGATTTAAGTGTTGGCTTTCATATAGTTTTTAAAAATTTTTCCATAACTTATACCGTTTTAAGAAAAACATTATGCCCGAACCCCAAATTGGACCCCAATTTTCCGGCGCAAAGGGAAATCTTAAATTTTAAATATGCAAAAAAATATTTTATAACCTGTAAAAGATATTTTTACGGACTTTTTTCCCAAAGAGCTGAAAAGCTGCATGTATGCAACCTGTCCCAATAAGAGGATTTTAAACTATCTCTTCAAACTCAGGGGTAGATTTACGCAAAGGCTGAGTAGGCTGAAGCCTGGGGCGGCAAATTTTGGGGGGAAAAATTTACGTTTAAATTTTTTTAAAAATGTCATAAATTTATGATATAATTAATGTTTGCAAAAAAAAAGGTTCGAAAAAAAATGTCAGTATGGGGTTTGTTATAATTAAATGATAATATTTTAAAAGGCTTTTTGTTATACCATTTTAATTTATATTTTTTTTTTATTATATGATATTTGTTTGTTTAAAAAAAATTGTTATTTAATTTTCTGTATGATTAACTTCGGTTGAATTTGTTTATTAAATTTTTATAAGAATTACTATTAAAGTTTAGATTTTTTAAATGCTAAATGTCAAATGATATCCAAAAATATTAGAATATTAAGGCGGTAAAACTATATTAGCCTATTGGCGGCAAAAAGTTAAATTCGGCCCTGCTGGTACCTTGTTGGAACCACCTCTTCTCAAATATCATGTACCACCGCAGGCCAAATAAAAAATCAAAATAAGTGGATACAACCCTCACACCGGTATACAATTTTAAAACGATCGTCCTGGAGTCATAAAAAAGCTGAAAAAAATTATTAGACTGGTGCAACCCTTGGAAACACCTCTTCTCAACTCTCATGTACCTCCACAGGCCGAAAAAATATTAACATAAATCGATTCAACTCTCATACCAGTCTACAATTTTCGGACAATCATCTTAAAGTCATAAAAAAGCTAAAAAAAATAATTGGACTGGTAAAACCCTTGGAACCACTTCTTCTCAACTGTCATGTACCTCCGCAGGCCAAAAAAAAATTAACATAAATCGATCGAATTTTCATACCGATCTAAAATTTTTGGACGATAATCCCAAAATCATAAAAAAGCTGGAAAAATAATTGAACTGGAACCACCTCTTCTCAACTCTCATATACCTCCGCAGGCCGAAAAAAGCGACGATCGTCCTGAAGTCATAAAAAAGCTAGAAAAAAAATGATTGGACTGATGCAACCCTTGGAACCCTCTTCTCAACTCCTGTGTACTTCCGGAGGCCTAAAAAATTAAAATATTTCGATTCAACCCTCACTAAGGTCTAAATTTTTAAGACGATCGTTCTGGAGTCATAATAAAGCTGGAAAAAATTTATTGGACCGGTGCAACCCCGAAATAAAATAAGTCGATCCAACCCTAACATCGGTCTAAAATTTTAAGACGATCGTCACCAAGTTATAAAAAAGCTAAAAAAAATGATTGGACTGATGCAACCCTTGGAACTACCTCTTCTCAACTCTCATGTACTTCCGGAGGCCTAAAAAAAATTAAAATATTTCGATTCAACCCTCACTAAGGTCTAAATTTTTAAGACGATCGTTCTGGAGTCATAATAAAGCTGGAAAAAAATTATTGGACCGGTGCAACCCCAAAATAAAATAAGTCGATCCAACCCTAACATCGGTCTAAAATTTTAAGACGATCGTCCCGAAGTTATAAAAAAGCTAGAAAAAATTATTAGACTGGTGCAACCCTTGGAACCATCTCTTCTCAACTCTCATGTACCTCTGCAGGCCTAAAAAAAAATAAAAAGAAGTCGATCCAACCCTCACACCGGTCTAAAATATTAAGACAATTGTCCTGGAGTCATTAAAAAGCTGAAAAAGTTTTTATTGAGGTCTTAATTTTTTTCTAGGTTTGGATAATTATTGATTTGAAAAAATACTGAAAAACCCAAATTTAAAAATTTAAATCTTCTTTGTTGTAAACCTTCAACTAAATAATTTACTGCCAAATATTATACTTTTTTTGAGAAACATTTTTTGCAATGAAGATGGTTTGTAAAAATTTCAGGAAACCCGTTACAATCAAATTTTTTTTATTGAAAACCTCTAACTAAAGTTATAATAATGGGTTTTTTTTATACAGGTTTACACTAATTTTAGGAAACTGAAGTAGTATCTATACCAACGGGGCGTTGTTCCCAAATTTTAGTAAAATTTTTTTTTAATCAAAAACTGAATTTAGTGTTGTTTAGCGTGCAGATTGATTAATGCAAATAAACAGTCTAGTAGTGTTAGGCTCTTTTTTTTTTTTAATATTTAATTAATATGGCACCCTTTTGAAAGCAGGGGCCCTTTTTGATATAATGTAAAAAAACCTACGTAAATACTGCAGAAGTTCAGTTATTTATGTCATGGTTGTCAGAAAATTGACAGTCAATCTTCTGACACCAGTTAGACAGCATTGAAAATCCCAAAATGCGATCTTGGCGAAACGTCAGCAAACTTTCGCAAGGAATACAAATGACAAACGGATATACTTGAGGAATGAAAACAAGTCACATTTCACCTATTCGATAGAAAATGACATCCTAAATACAATGACACCCCATATGTCAACTTTTGACATTTTTCTTTAAAAATATTTTTTTTTTTTTAATGACATGACGTTGTTAAAACAACCAATTTTGAGTCCAGAAGGCGGGGAGAATATTTTTTAATTATCTTTCATATTTTATGTCTTTTCCAGAAAGGTAAAAAGATTTCAAAGTTTTATTTCTAAACATAACTAATTTTTTTCAAATGTAACGACGATGGCTCGTTGGCATATTCGAAAAGAGCTTCTTTTTTTTGTGAATAATTTGATACCCCACACTTGATATTTGAAGTTAAATCAACACTAAAAAAGCTAAAATATAGGCATAGTAGTTGTTGCTTGTAAAAATAATATTTATTTTCTTATTATTATTAATTATTATATTTATAGGTATTTAAATCAAAATGCCTTATTAATAAACACAGCAGCAACTTTAAATACTTAACTCGAATTTAATTATTAAATATATGTAACATCATTGTTAAACATCAACGTTTTTTTTTATTTCCCAAACCTACCTGACAAAATTGCCGAAATGCATGTGACTCTTTTTAACGAATGCCACAGCCGATGTTTTAAAAGTTTTATAAGCAACAATACCATGCCTATTTTTTTTCTTTTTTGTGTTGATTTCTTAAAATATCAAGTGTGGGATATCAAATTATTCAGAAAGAAAATTCTCTTTTCAAATATACCAAGCCACCATCGTTCCATTTGAAAAACATTAAGTTATGTCTAGAAATAAAATTTTGGAATCTTTTTACCTTTTGGGGCTGAAACTAGGACTGCCTCCTCTGCATATCTACTTGGGAGAGAGAGGCTAGGTGCTTTTTTTAAATCATCAAGCGGTCAGAACAAACCGCAAGCGTGTCATATGGAGAGCACCAGTCTCCTCAGGGGAAAGTCCTGACCTGTGACAGATAAATGCCCTGAACTAATGCCTACAGCAACCAATTACAACCGGCCCTACAGGTAGTCTACCCAAAGGGAGGACTGGAGTCGACCTACCTGCTCCGGGCTGACATCTGTTGGTACACCGATGGCTCCAAAAACCCAAAGGGGGTGTTGGAGCAAAATATGGACAGAGGCCGAGGGCAGAGTTCTCCTTTTCCCGGGCACTCACAACCATATTTCAAGGGTGGTATTTGTATTGAGATGTGCTAGATCGTGGTTGATCGGTACTTCACACGTAAGACAATTAAAATATTCCCCGATGGTCATGCACCTCTTAAGGCTCTTGAATCCAGCCGGTGCAATTCGAAAAGTCTGGATAGCTTTAAACCCTAAACTAAAAAAGTATTGTGTTTGACCTCGAAAAAATCAATGTTTACGAGAAAAAAAATATGGTTGGTATTTTTTTACATGATACAGGGTATTTTCTAATTTTAATGAAAATATTTAAGGAGGAAATTTTTTGGGTTCATTTGGGAAGAAAACTTTATATGAACGTATGTCCTAAACGTCTTAATTTTTTGAGACACGGGTTTGGAAAAAATTTTCAAAAATAAATTATTTAATATTAATATCTGCTGCAATACCACTTTAGATATTTTAATAAAATTTGGCATAAATGTACTATATAAAAAAGCATTTTTAAGTGTACCACATTTCCACCAGTGGCCTTCTTACAGTCCTGCCTATTTTAGCAAATAAAAAAAAGATGGAAGTTTTCTTTTAAAAATGGACCCAAAAAATTGTCTTCTTAAATATTTACGTAAAATTAAAATCTGTATCATGTAAAAACCCCCACCATGATATTTTATTTCTCGTAAACAGTTGATTTTATCGGGCCCAATTAGAAACCTTTTTTCGTTTAAGGTTAAACTACCCAAAAAATAATATTGTTGAGCCTTTATCATACAGGGTGTTAAAAAATTGTTTATTGTGTAAAGAGCTGTCCGTCCCTGTCAAACTAAATAACCCAAAATATGTTTTAAATGGGTTCATTTTAAGAAGACTTATCTAGTAATCATCATATTAAAAAAATATTAAATTACGCCTAGTATTTTGAAAGTTATTTAAACAAACGATTTTCAGGGGCGTCCGTTATGTACCGTATCTCCGTAGGGAGAGTCGTGGGAAAAAAAGTTTATGGAAACTTGTCATAATATTTTTGGGTTTTTTTATTAGATTTCGAAAATTGCCCACATACTGGATATATATATATATATATATATATATATATATATATATATATATATATATATATATATATATATATATATTTATATATTTTTTTAAAAAAAATTAGATGGTCCTAGTTTAACCCACGGGGCTACCACCCTGAAATTTTTAAATGGGACGAGATGTCTTTAATACACCCAGTTTTTTTTATTTTGAACAATTTTCCATTTTTTTAAATTTATTTTACTGTGCGAAATAACACCCTTTTTGGTTAAAAATGGCATGATAATAAAATTTTTTTTTGTCGCATAGATCCCATAAATATTAAAAAAAAAAAGTTCACCTAAAAAAATCAGTAAAAACGTTGCAGTTTTGACGTTATCTACGACCTCTTGAAACAAGCCTATTTTGTTATTTTAAAAATTTTAAAACATACTTTTTTTATTTCCCTTTTTTATGACTTTCCCAAAAAATAATTCAAACCAAAGCCGGTTTTGAAAAAAAAAAAATTTTTTTTCCTTTTTTTGATTCTGAAGATCTGTTTAAATGACGAATGTACAGTATTCGTTAATAAAGAAACCAATAAACAGAACTGTCGCTATTGGAGTGATGAAAACCCCCCACTAAAAAAAAAATAATCCTAATTACGTTACTTTTTATGTTTTTCGTTATAAAACGTTTTGGTTTCGAAACTTACGGCCTCGTTACGTATTTTGCATTGGTTGGGCTAACATATTCTGAAACATCCACGTTATAAAACTTACGTTATAAAGAGGTTTTTCAAAGTTTAAATAGGTTTCTGGTATGTTAATTTAGGCAAACTAGTGTCTTGTATTTTCCCTTATTTAGATAACATTAAAAGATCTTTTGGATCCCTAATTTTGGTGTATGGTAATAATACAGAATGTTTAATTAAGTATGGTCGTAAAAAGTATTTTGTGAACCATTTGTAAAAGCAACATATGGATGGTACAGCTTTAAAATAAAAATTAGTATAATGAAAAAAAGGCTTTGAAAGTCACTAAACATATTAAATTTTGGGGACTTTATCACTAGGAGCCCCAAAAATACTAAGTATATTAAAAAAGGGGAAACTTTTTTGATTTTAAAGTAATTGATCACGGATTTGATTAAAATTACTAAAAGATTTTCACGCCTTTTCTCAAAACTATTTTTTTGTTAAACATCTGGGGTTCGAAAATTTCTTATACTTAAACAGCACTAACAAAGTGAAACATATTTTTAAAGTGTAGGCTGTCAAATAAAAAAATTTTATTAAATATCCCTTGGGATTTGAGTTTTTTACAAAAATAACCCTTCGATTATTAAAACCTCAAGAAATGAATTATTTAACAATATTAACAAAAATTTTTACCCTAAAGTTTTAGCATTTTTGTGTATAAAAGTAAATGTTACGTCCACTCTGCTATTAAAGATGCCACTGAAAAATATGGATGTAAAAAAAATGTTGTGATAAATCGCCTGTTATTTTTGATAATTATTTTTTCGTCCACCCCGAAATAGTACAATAGTTTCCAAAATAAAACCAGTGACAAGTAACTATCCCTAATAAAAAAAAACTGATATAAACTATAGGGAAAAATTTTTTTTATAAAAATATCTGATGTCTACAACTCTCCCTTCATATTCCCCAAATTTTTTTTACAGACTATTTAATATGGAAAGCTTATTTTCTAAACCACACCCAAAATGTAAAGTTCATACAGCGGGCCCACGCAGTTCTTGGGCCCTATGGAAAATTTTACTGACAGTCGAAACAAAATCATTTTGATGTAGAAAAATTCTGCTTATTTAAAAAAAATAAAAATCCTTACGCAAAAAGTTTAAAAATACCAGCAGTATACAGAGTAGCGACAAAAACGTAAAATTTATCCAAGACTAAAGTACCCTTATTTTGAATATTCAAAGAAAAGTTATTTAAAGGAATTATTTAGAATTAATTTTTATATCTAATTACGAAATCACAGCCACCTACGAAAAAAAAGGTATTTTTTATTTTACATTAAAAAATTTTGTCAAAAATTAACAAAGGTAATTATGGGACCTGAAGGTAACTATGCCAATAATAACTGACATAAACACTGACATTATTTCTAGTCAGAAGTACAGTTATAAAATTTAGTTTATCCATTTATCATTTGATTTATTATGCCTCAAAAACCAAACCAGGAACAGAAGATTAAAAAATTTTTTTAATTGTGGGTGACAACTACAAAACCTTTAAAAAGGGTGGATTTTCAATGAAAGGCATCCTGAAATATCTGTATCTCATCAAACTGTTGGACACATAATGGCAAAATTTAAAGGTAGTGGAAGTGTAGAAAACAGATTCAATAAAAAAAATCAAGTTCAGGTCGAAGATGATGAAGATTTTGACTTGCAAATTATCCAAGCCGTTGTTGAAAATCCCAAGATTTCCTTGAGAAATATGGAAAAAGTACTTCCTTGAAATGAAAGACGCTCAGTCTGTAAATCTACTGCTGGAAGAGTTCTTAAAGCAAATCATTTTCATCCCTATAAACCCATCTTTGTCCACACATTGCATCCTGGAGACTTTGATTTTCGGTTTGATTTTTTAGCTTGGTATCAAGGTATGCATGAAGTAAATGTTTATAGAAAAATATTTTTTTCTGACGAAGCTTCTTTTACGTCAAATGGAGTTGTTAGCTCCCAGAACTATCGATGGTGGAGTACAGCTAACCCGCGGTTTGTTATCCAGTGTCGGGATCAGTTTTCTTTTAAGACAAATGTGTGGTGCGGAATTTTAGATAATCAACTGATAGGCCCATTTTTTCCGGGGTAATATAACGTCGGATGTTTACCTTCATTTTTGGGAAATCAGTTGTCTGACTTTATTAATGGCCTTCCACGTGACATTAGAAATACTTTGTGGTATCAGCATGATGGTGCGCCATGCCATAGTTCTCGAGCTGTTAACGAGTTTCTTCAGGAAATGTTCCAGGGGCGTTGGATAGGAAGATTTTCAGAAATTCATTGGCCGGCGAGGTCACCCGACCTGAACCCACTGGATTACTTCCTTTGGGGATATTTAAAGGAAAAAGTGTATTCTCACCGACCATTTCCAAATATCGATAGCTTAGAAAGGATAATAACCCAGTGTGCTCGAGAAATCCCTCAAGTTGTTTTGAAACAACTTTTCTCAAAACAACTTGAGGAGCTTCCAGGCAGAGTCTATTAATCTAAGGGGGTTATGACATCGTCGAGAATGGGGATAGCAAAAGTCCAAGACGTGAGGGTGTGAAAAGGGCCGCTTATGTTGGCGGCCCTGTCGGGTAACTCTAAAAGTTACTAGTATTCTCAGCTGTGGACAGAGTCGTGCCACAAGTCGAAGTTTTTATATGGGGTTATTTTTACAGTTGAAAATATTTGTGTACAGAGTTGATATTTAATTGGTTTTGACTGTTCTTACTATATTGTTTTTGGTAGTGCTTAGTCGTGTAGTTTTAATTAGTCCTTAGTGTGCAATAAACCAAAAAGTTGTGTTTCCCATAAGAATTCTGTTATTTGCTCGGAGCATGTTAAAAAACCCTATTTTTATATATCTTCCAGAAAAAATTGCAAAGGCGGTGATTATGAGATCCTGATCAAAAAGGAAAAAGGCGATTAATAAAAGAACGTAAGGTGAAAAATATGATATATCCTTATGCTGCTATTACTAACAAATATTTTTTTATTGTAGCAGTTCCATTCAGTTTGCATTATTACACCTCGGATATCACAAACACGGTTTTTAAGTCCACCAGTGACTCTTCACAACTCTGAATGTAGTTACACAGTTATTAGTAAGTAGATTGAAATTTTTGTGTGATTTTAATTATAGTTATTTGTTGTCAAGAAAGTAAATAGTCAATATTGACTTGCTTATACCTAGAACTGATCAACTTTAGGTATATGCATTAATATACCTTCAGAATGTGTATTTAATATTTTTTCCCATTATTTTGTACATTTAAGTTTGCGGTTAGTTACATTCTTTAATTGTATTTAATTTTTTTTTTGATACTTATCTACCAATTACTTGGTATATTATGTTGAAAAGACATGTTTTAAAATATAATTTATATTTTTTAGATTTGCCTTTTACAAGTTTAAAATTAACTGATGTAAACCTACCTTGCACTGAAGAAGTTTTTGTTTAGATTGTGTAGTATGAAGTGGACTGCGAGGAACTTGTAAAGTAAGTTAAACTTTCGAGTACCAAATAAGAACACGTGATCTAATTCTTTGTTTTATCTTGCAAGGGCTGCCAACAAACTATAAATGAAATTTTTGTGTTTGTATTAAGTAGGATTTTAATGCTTAAATGGTTTGTATGTTTTAGAATATGAAATGTTGTATACCATAAAATATTATTAAATAATACCACTAAGTACTGTGTTCTTTTCTTCCATATCTATTTCAAAATGTAAAAATTTCAGTTGTATTTTATTTAATTGTTGCAATTGTAAATGTTTTGTAGTATTGTAGTTGTGATACAAATAAAGTTTAGTTTTTTAGCAATAAACCTGTATTCACATTTTTTTACATAAAATAATTCATTTTATTGCCAAAGTGGAAAATTTTGCTATTATTCTGCAATATCAAGATGCTGTATGGTCCGTAAGTAAATAAATAACTAGTTTTTAAAGTAAAATAATTAGTTTTTAAAATAAAATAAATTAAGGATTAATAGACAAGTTTATATATTTATGAAGTAATACAAAAACACCGTCATAAATTCCTAAAAAAAGCTAATTTTTCTATGGCTTCCAGTATCTGATTTGGAGTTGGATATTTTGTAATCTTACAAATATCTTCAAGATAGCTTGTAAAAGCCCATTTCTAATCCAGCACTTACAGAAAAGCTTCCTTCCTGTCTTTCTTCTATAGGTATTTTCACGGCTTCTGCTTAGACGAGTTGGCCAGTATAATTCCTTTTCTGGTAGCTCCCAACAGAGCAACACCAAGTGCATCTTTTAACAGTTCAGCTAGAGAGGCCCCGAACTTCCCGCTTTCTTTGTTCCTTCATCCCTAGAGTGTCAAGACTATGGAACCTGCTACCTGCAGAATTTAAGTCTCTTGTGAATAAACTCCCTCTTATCACACTTCAGCCACCCACGGGGCGTTCATACTAGGCCTCAGCCTTTGCGGACTGTTCCAAGATAAAAAAAAATAATTAAAAACCCCAAACTTCTTAACTTGCTCATAAAATTTTATAAACGTCGTAATATAGGTGGGTATTATTAAAGAAAAAAAGGTGTTAATAATTCAATATCGTGTGTTTAAAAATAGAGTAAGTACTCATAATTATAACAAATTAGCAATCATCAGTATTTTCCACATTTTAAATTTTTTTCATTTTTTAAAATATTTAATGTAGTAGATACCACTGAAAAGGTACGCCATCGTCGTGTTGTCGCTTTAATTTTTAATTTCAATACTTAATTGAATTACATTTATACTTTTGAAATATAAATTTTGTTCGTTGGTATAAAAGCAGTTTTTCGTTTCCACCTCAATTCTACGCCACTGTCCAGCAATAAATCCAACATGGCCGAAATGGACCCTTCTTGACATCACACAAGAGTTTTTCAATATGGCGGATGTCATAACCCCCTTTAGATTAATAAACTCTGCTTCCAGGAGTCGCCTACGGCCAATTACGGCTCGCCCTACAAACGAATCGACCTGCAAAAACACTACTTTCCAGTCTTATAAATAACTAATATGTAATATATAAAGCAACCAAATTTTAATCTATACTTTCTTTAATTTATATGTATCTAGGGAATGGGAGGTACCTCACCAAACTAAATCCGGACTTATTACCCCAATATTTATCTTAAGGAAACGGCTAATGCTGAATTTTCTAGACTCATGGCTTAAAAACCTTACCTTCAAAATCTGGATTTTTGGTCAGTTTATCTATATACCTACATACATACATAAAAACTGAAGTGTAATAGAAAATAGTGTAATATACTTACTTTCCGATCCATATTTCCCTTTAATATCACGAGAAAAAACTTTAAATTTATAACACAAAACACAATTGTTCTTAAAATAAAGTAAGGATAAGTACTAAAGCGAAGCTAATCTTTCTTTCTAAACCTGGCATCGTTGTCAAAAAATGTAACAATCTCTGTGCGGGGTACATTTAAGCAAACGAGGTCGATATGTTAACTTTGTTTACATTTCCACGAGGAAATGTAGTAGACGCAGTAAACGTAACGATTCTGCATTAAATAATATCATTATTATAACGTTACACCAATAACATTTTATGTTTTAACAAATAATAATCGTATCTCATACGTATATTAACAGATGTATCGAACTTGTATTTCAAAGACCATTCTAAACATGGCAGCATTTTAACGTTAATATAAAAGTATATAAAAATATTCACAAGGGTATGTTACAGAAACGAAAATTATCAGTAACAATTCAAGAATAGAAACAGGCATGATAAAATAAGGTTTAAAATTAAACGTTATCACAGTTACTTTTGAGTAACGTTACAAAACGTGCTCAAGATGTTCTTTGCTTAGTGGGCCTCATATTTTTAGAGAGGGTCATACGCAGTACCCAGAAAAAGTTAACGTTTGGGCGAAAATTCTAAGTGATGCTGTAATAGCTTCTTTATTTCTAAATGAAATTTTAATGGGAGAGATTCACCTACACCTATTGAAAGAATAATTTGATCAATCTATTACAGAAACAGTGGAAACCGAAGGGACGAGATCGGTAATGCGATAATAAAGAGGTAGATAAGAAGAAGAGGGTCAATAAAAAGGCCTGCAAGGTTACCTGATCTTAGCCCAATCGACTTTTTCTTTTGGGGCCCTTTGAAGTCGGTTATTTATAAGACCACGCCCCAAAACATCAAGGATTTAAAAAATCGCATAACAGCAACTTTAAGAAATTAATATAATATTTAACTTATTTATTAGGTAAAGACTTAAATAATAAAAATTATTTAAACATTCAAATGGGTTTTATTTCCACAATCCCACTTAAAAATCTTAGGGTGGTAGCTCTATATATATATATATATATATATATATATATATATATATATATATATATATATATATATATATATATATATATATATATATATATATATATATATATATATATTTTGCGTTGAGAACTGTTTGTCCAATGCTTTTATGCAAAGAAAGAAATACCAGCTTTTGCTTCGAGAAACTCGGCTTTTGTCGAATTTGACTTTTGCTTTGAGAAACTCAGCTTTTGCTTTTGGTAAAACTAACAATACATAGCTCTAGGACTCCTTTGTCCTACTGATGAGACCAAGAAGGTCGAAAGCAGATTGTGAAACTCCCACCATTTTCAACGAAAATTGTTTCGGTCTTTGTGCCGATCCGTTTTCAAAGTTGATAAAATTTCCGGATATATTCCGAACATGACCCAGTTTCGCTGGGAAAGAGTAATTTTCACTTTTCTGTTTCGCCTTCAATTCGGCTCTTCAGTTGCAGAAAGTACTGCAAGACAGAATTTGTTTTGATATATATAAATATATATATATATATATATATATATATATATATATATATATATATATATATATATATATATATATATATATATATATATATATATATATATATATATATATAATATATATATATATATATAATATATACATACATACATACATACATACATACATACAGTATGTCCAGATAAGAATGAACAGCATGGGGATCTCCTAAACGGTAAGTGTTAGGTGTGATAGGTTAGCAAAGTTGCGTATTGGGAAGTTCAATAATATACCGTTTTTAAATTGATGTTATATTTTGTACTTCCAGAAATATGGCGGAAAAACTGAAATTTCCGATTTTCGTTATTTTTTTAAGAGTTTATTTCAGAAGTTAGAAAAAATCTAAAAACACTTTCGTATTTGAACCTTCTGCACTTTATCTATTGGTGAAGGCGAAAATTTCTTACGACGTTTCGTTTTCGCTAAACCATCATCAACTTTTTTTTTAAATACTGCCCCCTATTGTATATTGCACCACCCCCATGCCCTGCAAGGACAGAAACTACATTTGACTTTTAAACGGAGGCAATTCAAACCACTCCTATAAGTGCATCGGGTGTAGAACAAACTATGGCAACAGACAACATCTATTTCGAGATACCCAAGACAACAAACACAGCAAACACCAGTAACGACAACTCCAATACAAGAGGTGAAAATATTACAATTGTATTAGAACAAACAGTTATGGAAATGCCAAACCACCCCCCTTAATGAATCCCAAGAAAAAAAACCTAGAATGCGTCTCAGACCCGAAAATTCACCAACTGACGAAAAAACTGACTTTGTTCTTAGCAAAGTAATAAACGCAAGACCGTACGTGTCACTCGCAGCCATACCCTTAGAGATCCACTTTGCACCCCTACAAAGTAAAAATAACGACAAAGAAAAAGAAGAAGAAGAAGAACGGACATTTAACGAAGACGTACTACCGCCAACAACAAACACAACGCAAAAACAAAACAAACAAACTACGCAACCACCAAACAACGTAACAACAAACCACCCCCAATTATACTACAGGGTGTTTTTACAGTAAGACAGGAAGCAAAAAAAATCCACAAAATGCTTAAGGAGAAATTAAAGAAAGGATTCACGACCTCATTTGCGAAATACACCACATTTATACAGCCTTTCGACATAGAAGAGTATGAAGATTTTGTAGAATCCCTTAAAAGAGATCCGCTCAACTACTGGCATACATACTCTACCATACAAGGGAGAACACGTGTTTTTATGCTTAAAGGACTAGACAACCGACTAGAACCAGAGGACATAGAAATAAAGCTTAGAGAAGAACGTAACATCACCATTAAGAAGATCTACGAAATCAAACCAAACTTTAGACCCTTATATTATATGGTAGTGACTGGACCAGAAGTCACAATGAAAAAAACTGCAACAAGTTAGATTACTGAACCATACTGCAGTGAAATGGAAAAGGAAAGCAAACAACAAACCCATAATCAAATATAAAAAGTGTCAGCAATGGGGACATGCAACTACCTATTAACCTATTGCTACAGGGCTCCAAGGTACTTAATCTGTAGAGGAAGCCACCTTTCTAATCAGTGTACCACCCCCAACACCGTACTATATATGCTAACTGTGGACAGGACCACAGGTCTAATGATAAAAACTGCCCTGTATATAAAGACAAAATTAGCAAAATTCAGGAAACAAACCTGAAAAATGCAGTGACATACATCGACGCACCCCGTCCAACAACAAACCTGTGGAGTCGGGCAAGGGCAAGTGGCTTCAACGATAAAAGCCAAACCCGACCGACCCCCAAAAACAACAGAGACTTTTCACCAAGACCAACACCCAAAAATAGACGAAATGCCACAGGTAAGTAATCAGGCGTGCTAAGCAGTTTTCAAAATAACGATTCTTTTCGGAAGTGATGCGCTTTCTTAAAGATTTTGCGAACATTATAAAAAATAAAAACAGCATAAGCAAAACGGAAATGAGCATTAAAATCCCAGAATTTGTATGCGAAAATATGAATCAATATCATTTTTATATAAGTACGCACAATAGTAAAAAAATAAAAAAAATTTTTTGGAATACCAATGGTGTCTCTAGTAAAATTAGCGAACTAATTTATTACTTATCAAACCATAAAATTGATATTATGATAATTACAGAACCCAAGTTTGACGATAAAAAAAGACTTCAAATGCGAAACTTTAACATATACAGACATGAAAGTAGGTTGCTAACTAAGCACAACATATCACACACACCACTAGCTCCAGTTCAAACGCTCATAAAGCAAGTCTCTATAAAGCTAAGGAACAAAGCAATTATAAGTGGTTGCTATGCTAAACCAGCGCAAAAGTACTTGCGCTCGGAGACTTTAACGCTCGACATACTCTATGGCATAACCGTAAAAACAACCGAAACGGTGCTTTGATTCACGAATATGCCATGGAGAATGACATACAACTCCTTACGACAGACCAACCCACGCATTACCCGGTAAACAGTATGAAACCGTCATATATCGATATCGGGTTGAACAAAAATAAATTTACCAGACCCACAAATACTTAACGAACTTTCTTACACTACCTACCCCCTCCTGCTTTGCTGGGGAGACCAGGGGTCAGAAGATGCAAGACCAACAACCTGGCATTATGCACACACAGACTGGAGAAAATTCAGGGACATATTAAACCAAAAAACAATGATAAATAACAACATTAATAGCAACGAAGTGCTTAAAGAAGAGGTTAGACTATACAAAATAATATATATAGCCCAAAAACATAGGATTAAAGACAACATACCAGACGACCTTGCCGCTTTGATTAGATTTAAGAAAAATATGGCAATGTTACAAACATAGAGAATACAATTACGAAAAATACAAATAATCATAAGACAAAAACTACATACACACAAAACAAAACATGCTTAGACGTTCTAGAGAAATTAACCACACAGGATAATTCTCTATGGCGACTGACCAAAAGACTAAAAAACAAATATAATAAAAAACCTTCTTTAAATAGTGAAGAACCACATACGGATTAGAAAAAGCAGACGTACTAGCTGACTATTTGGAAAGCATGTATAATACGCCTCCAAATAGCAGCAACGAACATGATGAAATAACCACCTTGGTTAACTTCATTATCCACCATATCTACCCCATCCCACCCGATCCTAAAAAGAATCCTTATTCGACCAAGAGAGCTTATTGGAATGATTGCACATCTACCCAATAATAAATCTCCTGGGCCGGATGAGATTTAAAATATCCTACTTAAAAATCTACTAAAACGGTTATACAGTTTATGTATATAGTAAACGCCACAATATATTTACAACATTTTCCGGAAACATGAAAGGAGGCGATTATAGTACCACTCCTGAAACCGAACAAGGATCCGCGAAAGGCAGATTCTTATAGGCCAATAGCACTGAGTAACGGCCTCTCTAAAGTCACCGAGAGGGCTATGGTACGCAAGTATAAAAAATATCTAGATAAAGTGCCTGATAAACGATTTGGCTTCAGAGATGGTCACAACATATCCCTGCTCATTTTAGAATGGTCCAGGAAACACTTAATCACATTAACATGAAGCAAAACACCGTGTTATTGGCTCTCGATATCAAGAGAGCTTTTGACAGGTGTGGCACAATGGCCTAATATATAAATTAGTCAAATACCATAACCTGCCAATGTATGTGACTAAACTAATTCGTTCCTACATAAGTAATCGATCTTTTTAGGTCAGGGTCGAAACCTCGTTATCAGGTAGAAGAAAAGTACACGCGGGTGTACCACAGGGCACATACCCCTAAAAATAAACAACAAACTGATTCCACCGTTAAAGAAAATGAGATATCTCGGTGTCATTATTAACTCTCATTTAATCAACAAATTTCCCACGTGTTGCAAAGGGCCTATGCAGCAATGCAGCGTCTATTATATATGCAATGCTCTCCCTCAGATCTGGCCTCTCCCCCGAAAATAAAAGGACTATTTACAGACAAGTTATAAGACCGATAATAACATATGCTGCACCGGCATGGTGTAGCATATCTAATACTCAAATGGTAATACTACAAAGATACCAAAACAAGCCCTTAAGATGTGTAACATCTTCAGACCGTTACGAACGAATTGACTCACTTCACAACATGTCAGACGTAGGGAGAATAGATGAATTTATTCAAAGCATAGCTTGCAAATTTTACCGTAAACAAGCACCTTTGTCTATTCTCACTAGACATTTACCAGGCCTATGACAACATAACCAAACAATACATAAACCTTTATACTGATGAATTCCCTTTTATTACGGAGGACTAGTCCCTCTACCTCGTCCCATCCTTATTAATATTATGTAAATAAAATGTAATATTTAAATAGAATAAATGTGTGAAAATATGCCAAAACTGTATATAGAGTGCAAAAGTGGAATAAATCAGAATAGAACGACAGAAAGTATGAATGCACCAAGGTGACAAAAACTTGGTTTCGTCACGCGCTACGCGTACCTGATAAATATCAAACAGGCCTTTGTAAGCCTTTTCCTGCAAAAAAAATTAACCAATAAAACATTTAAATTTAACTTAACATTTAAATAGTAAACTTTTAAACTTATATCAAACTGCTTAGTCGTTTGTATGGTCACTCCGGGAAACGACATCCGCGACGCGGTCGCTGAACACGAATATGACATTGGCAAGGGCCTGCGAAGTACTCGGTGTAAACGTCGTTTTCTGAAGTTTTACGACAATTTTGTTTTTTATATTAGCCAATTTTGTTACTCGCTGGGTTTTCGAGGTCGCTAAACACAAGTGTGACTTGGCAAGGGCCTGCGGAGTAGCCACGCGCTTAGGATGGTGTACATATTGTCTTCTGTAGTTTTACGACAATTCCTTCTAATAGTAGCCCAATTTTGTTACGAGGAGGTTTTCAAGGTCGCTGAACAGGAATATGATATTGGCAAGGGCTTGCTGAGTTTTTGCGAGTCGGCGGGCGTGCGTGTTAATTATTTTTGAATATATTGTGTTGTATAAATTCGTATTTCATAATAAAGGAGCACGTTTATCGTATCATGATGTGCTAGTCAGTCCAATATTCTAAAAATTCATGAATAGAAATTCTGTATTCTTTGCTTTCAAACTCTCTCGTTTCGAAGAGGAGCAAAGCTGAAAAATATCGCTACATCGTAGTGTAAATTATCTAAAACTTATTTCTTGTTTTGCTTCAACAAAGACAAGCTAAAAATTCGCAAATTCTCTTTTAGTGTACTAGTGTATGGAAAAGAGTATAAGTGAAAGGCAAAGAATTATACCCGAATACTACCAACATAGTGTAAGTTTTTGATTTGAGATGCCAAATTAAAAAAAAAAGTTTCAAACGATAAAGAAAATGATCTTGTTATAAATATATTACTAATAATACCCTCTTCGGCGACCTCAAAAACCCCCAGGTAATAAGGTTGGGCTGATGGTACAAGAAATTGTCAAAAAACTCCAGAATACGACGTTTACGCCATCCTTAGCGCACCCCGAATACTCCGCAAGCCCTTGCCAATGTCATATTCGTATTCAGCGACCTCAAAGACCCCCCGAGTAACAAAATTGGGCTGGTATTAGAAGGAATTGTCGTAAAACTCCAGAAGACGACGTTTACACCATTCTTAGCGCGCACAGGATACTCTGCAGGCCACCCAACTTCTTATGGGGATACTGGAAAAAGTGACATTTGACAATTATATCATTGCCAGGGAATAAGTAGATATCTATATTTTTCCATATTTTGCTTTGTAGTAACTTGGTAGTAAATTTCTAGATGGCGAAACGTCGATTTTTTTAACCAATGAGAAGTGAGAATTATTTATATCCCTTTTTAACCATAAATCCCCGTGTTGTATTGTGTTTGCGTCGGCCATTTTCTATTCTAATATTTGGGTTGTAAGTGTTGACTTTGGGTTGACTGTTTTAAATTTGCGTTCTTATTTTTCCACACTATTGTGAAAAAATTATAAGGTAAGATATGTTATTTAAATATTGTAGTAAGCCTTCTTCGATATTAAACCAAGATTCTTTGTAAATATCTTCGCAATGGCACCAACACAACATGTAGGCTAAAAAAATCTTGTAATTATCCTTGTTGCAGAAACGCCTATTATAGTAAAATTGTAAGCACCGACTTTAAGAACAAAAAGTTTCATTCTTTTCTTTGAGATCGCTTATCGTTAGAAGCTTGGAAAATTAAATGTACTTTAAGTCCCTCAAAAGATTGTAAAAATGTATGCTTGTGAGGACCGTTGTTTAAAATTAAATTATGCAAATCTTAAGGATCCTTCTCACTTAAAATATAGAGCTGCACCTTGGTCACCCTTTATAAATTCCATTTTAAAAGAACACAGTTACGAAAAATGTTTCAATTCTTTTCAAAATTTACCTCTCGAACCATTGGACAACCCTAAAATTAAAATGTTAAATAATTTTATTTTATATCTTATTTACAACATTTCAATTTCATGTTTAACTTTTCAGAGTAATCTCTTTTTAGTGAAGGTAACCGACAAGCATTTATTTGTCATGTTTAAAGAGTTTGATAACGAACGAAGGCTTAAATTTGCTAGTGAAGCTTTAGTCAATCTTGTAGACAGACTACATGCTGATATTTACAAACATTTGGATGAGAATGTTTACAAGAATAAAATTGAAAATTTATTTAGGCAACAATATTTCGAACCTTACTGCAAGCTCTTTTCATTTGTTCAGACCGTAATTTTATGAAATATTTAACCTAACTTTAAAAATAATAATTTATTTATTTATAAATAAATTTAAATTATTTATATATTTTTGCCCGCTGTCTGCTTCTGTCTTTGCCTAAATTAATAGCTAAAGTTCCCATATCATATTTTATGTATTTTTAGTCTATTTTGAATAAGCGAATACTGCCTAGCTTCTTTGTTTTATAGGAACCTTTCAGCATGATCTCATCCAACCCCGGCTGTGACAGTTTTAGAAGTATCTCATCCAACCCCGGCTGTGATAGTTTTAGAAGTTTTATTGTTAATTTTTAGAATATATTTTATTTTGCCTGTGTTATCTCAGGTATAAGAATTTATGTTGTTATCAGAGAATATTTTTCGTTTATTCTGAAATTTCATGTTTTATTTTTATGTTTTATTTGTTACTGTTATTTTTGGAATGTAATTTTTTGTTGTTGTTTATTGAAGATTTTCCTGGTTTTCTCAAAATATTTGTATTTATAACAAATTAATTTATAATATAGTGTTAACAATAACATTTTTTGTTTGCTTTAATTTTTACAAGTTTAAAATTTTACCCAATCCTAACAAAGATAAAATTTTGCTAAAATCTTACTTAACAACTGCTTATTTATTAATTAATCAGTTGTCAAGTAATGTATTTCAGCAAAATCTTATTTTTGTTGGAATTGGGGAAAAATAACTTAGAAATAAAAATTTGTAGTACTACCAGCGCATTCGCCTTTTTATTATGTGCTTTTATTAGTTGATTGTCCAGGCGTTTGTCGCTACTATACTGACAGAAGATAGCTGCGTTCAGAAAGCACGAGGTTTGGATTTCTAGTAGTGTTTGTTCGGTGCTGCAGGCCATTGCCAATGTCATACCTGTGTTCAGCGGCCACGAAATCCCCAGAGTAACAAATTTGGGTTTATTTCGGTCATAATTTATCTAGTTATAATTTTTTTATAATTGAAAACTTTAAAATGCATTTTTTTAATGCACAAATGCAGTTTTTCCTTTGTCATTAATTAAATTTGTTTACAAAGGATGTATACGTTAATATGAATCGAATGCCAAAAACCGCATTCAAATCCATCTTACTGCACAAAAAATTGATACTGCATTACTTTGTTTCCTTGTTACCGACAGAGACGAAGCGAATGGGCTTCAGGCTTAAGCTTAATATCAGTCATTTGCGAAAGAGTGAGTTATTTACGTTGACGAATTTAGTGAAGCTTTAGCAGAGGATTAGCAACATTTTTGGACGAAGGAATGCGCGTGCTGAAAAACAAAGAGACTGCTTGCGCAATGATCTTTAGTTTTTTTAGATATACAGGCATTAAATAATGTTATACATGTAATATAAGTGATTAATTATTGACTAAAACTACTTCATATACTTGATTGACAGTCAGCTTATGACGACATATTAAATAAATTATATTCTTATATTTCAAGACAAAAATTTATTGGATGTAAAAAAATATTTGTAAATTAGGTTTAAATGAATGTGATTTTTTATACTGGAATTTATTTAGTTTAATCTCGATAAAATTCATGACTTTTATAAATTATGTAGTTTGATAAAATTCGAATAAATAGGTACAGATTTCTTATGTTTTCTTTGTCAGTTTAGTAAGTACTCTTGAAGCATGTGCATTAACGAGGATTGTTTTACTCATAAAAAGACAGATTACTCACATTTAAGCGTTGGTCCGTAAAAGTTAATCCAAATGATCTAACCCTAGCTAAGTTCTACTCAACAGGGCGAGCTGATATCGTTAGATGCGCATAAAGAATTTAAAAATTGGCGAGAGGATAATTTAGATACTTTCAAGTCACTACGGAGGCACCGGCTATTGTAAAAGGGTCAAGTAATGTAAGCATGTCTAAAATTTAGAGAAAAACCGCAAAAATCTGAAATTATATTTAAATTAGGATACAGATCAGTACCTTTCCGAATAACTGTCCCTATAAGAAATGTTATATACCTATCTATATACCATATTATATATTATGGGGTTCGTGTTGATTTGTGGCAAAGTTTATTTACAAAAGTAGGTCTTTAGCATATTCATGTTAGGCTGTTTTTTGTTATTTTGACATAAATAAATTGCTATTTTTGTAAGTACTTCTATTATTGTTTTTTATTTTCTTTAACACAAGCTAACTGCTAAACTGCATGTTTATGAGTAAAAAATACAATAGGCTTCAGTGTATAATTAATAGACATTTTAATATGTCTATACAAGTTTCGATTTCTGCCGAAACTGATATCAAGGCCGAAGTTAGTTAGGTTTCGGCTGAAAATTATGTTTCGGTCGGACACTATTACAAAGACAAAACATTTTTGCAAATAAAAACTTTGACTACTGAGTTTTAACTACTAACTGGATTGATAGCGACGAGACCTAGGTGAAGTGAATTTGAAAACTGTTTATTAATTTTTCTAATTATTATTAAAAATTCAATTTTTAACTCTATCTAGATGCATTAAAAATGTTACTTTAAAGCACTAGTGCCTTGAAGTAACTTTTTAAAGCAGTAGTGTTAGAAGTGAAATGTCAAATTTTGAAAGGTAACGTCAACATTTATTTATTTACTAACATTTTTTTTAATTGTACAATCCAAACAACTTGAAAAATACATTCCTTCCACAGTTTTAGCATTCTTCGTAGTTGAGGTGGATTGAACCAGCATCAACAACGGTTGTTGGAATTCATTATTAAATGCCAACTTCAATAATTTTTATATACGATGCTATGTAAAACTATCAGCCGAGTGATGAACGCTTTGTTAAAGTTAACAATGGACTTAATAATTGTTAAATTTAACAAAGAGTCAAAAATGAAAAAACTTAACAACGCAGCACATTTGTAAACATTTCATGGTAACTAGATAACCAAAAATAGTTTAGTTTGGAATTTTGCGTTTAATCCATTAAGCAAAAAAAAAATTAAAAATAACTACCTTGCATCGAATATGAAAAAAAAAATTGTTTGACACTCCACCGAAGTAATTTTATATAATATTTTCATCAAAAACAATCAGCACAATAGATAGCTCAAATGACCAATACTGCAGAACTTCTTTAAAGGATTTTTAACCCTGGTTATCTAATATAATTGATTTCTACTATTTTATTAATACATTCCGGTAGGTAAGTAGATTCATCTTTATTTTCCTAGAAAATTAATGTTTTAATTTAATACATATTAGTAAAACTATTTATTTACAAGAATTTTATAACTAACTGCTATTTATAATTCATCTATTCTTTTTAAAACAAAAGATTTAAAATTATTTTATGTTTATTTGTAGGTATTATATATTATATATTGTAATAATTGTTACTTAGGTTAAGGCGTGTCCAAAGCTATAACATGCGGTACTAAAAAAAATCGTTAGAGACCCGATGTGGTATAGGTCCGATTGGTCGCAAGGCCTTTGTCGAAATCCAAGTTAAACGCACTCTAGAATGTAAAACTTGATCTAAGATGTTCTTGGTTTTAGAAACAGCGCATATACAAATTATTTTTACACGCACGCTAGATGAGATAGGGTTTGGAGTAGCTCAAGAGCGTTTTGTACGATTTCACATATTAATTGCCATTTTTTATTGTTAAACTTTTCAACTAGAGGTAGCCTTGCAACTTGGTCGTGCGAACACTTCACGTAAGAGAAAAAAGAATAGGAGTGCAACATTTTCCCCTCGCTCTACGTGCTGAGTGGTAGTGATGAGCGAGACCGGTCTTGGTCTTGGTCTTGCAGCAAGACCAAGACCGCCTTTTCGCTTGCAAGACCGGGGTATGCAAGGCCAAGACCAAGACCGAGGAGTGCAAGACTACGCAAGACCAAGACCGACCTGGAAGGCTCTTGCACTTTTCCATTTTTTAATATTATAAAATTTAATTTTTATATTCCATATACAGAGGTATTTCATACAGACATGACAAAAAGTGTGTCAAGAACTGCTAGAAAAAAAGGGGCGATTATTTAATAAGTAACAAGTTTCTTTAATTAAATAATAATTAAATTATTCACTTTGTTCTTTTATACAGTTTTCTAACAACGATAACGAGTAAATTCAATAACATGTTTCAAAAATAATAAGATTGTGACTCAATAGTCCGACAAAGCTCTATATTTCCGAAACCATTCAAGACAAAGAAAAAATAGGGGTACAAAAGTTATAGAAGCTGAAAATTACTTTCATATTCCAAATGTTTTTTTTAATTAGCTATCTAGTGATGCCACTTACAGGGTGGATCAAAAATTTCCACAATACAGAAAAACACTATTCTTGTTCCACACTAAGAAGTGGCTTCTTAAAACTAAAATATAAATGTTAAAGAGATGGATTAATAAAAAATATTATTTTTATGTGATATAGGAATATTTTTTATATAAATTAATTTTAAATATTAGTTCCGGCTTAGACGGAAAATAATATTTAAAAACCATCTACGATGATATTGTTCCTATATGCGAGTTGAACAATTTCCAGTATGATATACAGGGTGGTGATTTTTTAAATGAGTTCATTGCCAATATTTTTTGATTTTAGGTTAAAAATAAGAGATTTTTTTGAGTGACAGTGGATTTTTCGAAAAAAATTGAAATAGAAAATAGTTTCACATTTTACGCCCTTTTCTTGTATAATTTTTGTATGTTCAGTTTTTCACCATCATGAACGGTTTCGGAGATATCGAGCTTTGTCACACTATTGAGCCACCTTGTATATGCAGAATGTTTATAAAGTATTTGTGCCAACTTTGTACGGCAAATGTTAACTTATTTAAAGATAAAAAGTTTATATGAACTAAAACCATTCCTGAATAACTTTTTTTTTTGTTTTTGAAGCAGAAACCAATGTTTACATATTGGAATTATTTTCACGGAAATTTCACATCTGGTTGAAATTAAAAGTTTTTTTTCTGCTCACACAGTACGAAGATTTGTTTTAATTTTATATTGTTCTTTAAAGAATTTTTAAATAATTCGTATCACTAATATATTTCTATGTGCCACCAAATGTATAAAAGCAGGTTGTGTCTTAATTTAACTAAAAATGAAGCGCTATAAATTAATAAACCATTTAAATAAATTTAAAATATGCTTTTTAATCAAATAATTCAGATGTACGTGTAAGCTTAAAATGGGTATATTTTAATGCAAAAAATATACTCGCCATTTTTATTTATTTTTAAGTATTAAAAATATATTTTATTCAAGATTACTTACTTTAAATTATTACTACCAAAAAAAGCGCAAGACCAGCAAGACCAAGACCAAGACCGGGTAGTGAAAGACCAAGATCAAGACCTTCCTTTGGCTTGCGAGGCCAAGACCAAGACCAGGCTTGCAAGACCAAGACCAAGACTAGCCCGGTCTTGGTCTTGGTCTTGCTTTGCTCATCACTACCGAGTGGTTGGCGGGCGGGGCATGTACTATTCTCCGTCGACTAATCAGCAACTGAGAGAGAAAAGTTGTACTTTTATTCGTTTTTTTTTACGCACACTGTGAGACGTGATCGGACATGTGGCTTGGTAAAATTATAATATTTAGTAATGCAAGCAAAAAACAATAGGACAGTTATAAATATAGCGCCTTAATTAAAAAATCTGCATGTTCTTGCGTAAGTTTCAAGTACCTAAGTGCAATCTCTTCTGCATCGCAAGAGCATGCAAAATGTTTTAATTTAATGATTTAGGCGCTAACTGTTCTATTGTATTCAGCTTGCATTACCGAATATTATAATTTTGCCAAGCAATATGTCCGATCAAGAGAAAAAGATGAATAAAAGTACAACCTTTATTTCTTGGTTGCTGAGAATAGTACATGCTAGATAATCTGAGTATTAGCTTTCTAGTGACGAAAATTTTTTCGCGCCTTGGAGTTTATCGTGCCCTGAAAAGTTTGACAATTAAAAAGGGCAATTAAAATGTGAAATCGTACAAAACGCTCTTGAGCTACTCCAAACCCTATCTCATCTAGAATGCGTGTAAAAATGATTATATGTATAGGTATGCGCTGTTTCTAAAACCAAGAACATCTTTTCATTGCGATGCAAAAATTCTTAGATCAAGTTGGACACCCTAGAGTCTGTTTAACTTGGATTTTGACAAAGGCCTTGCGACCAATCGGACCTATACCACATCGGGTGTCTAATGTTTTTTTTTTTAGTACACGCGTTAACCTAAGAAACACAATATAAATAACCTACTTAATAAACATAAAATAATTTTAGATCTTTTGTTTTAAAAAGGCTAGATGGATTATAAATTATAAAGAGCAGTAGTTATAAAATTCTTGTAAATAAATAGTTTTACTGATATGTATTAAAAAAATAAATAAATTTTTAAGGTAAATAAGACAAATTTTGGTCTACTCTAGATTAATCAACCTACCGTGTAGTAGGCATGAATTATTAAAGAACCTGTTAAAAACTCAAATTTAAAGAAGTTCTGCAGTACTTATTGGTCATTTGAGCTATTTATTGTGCTGCTTTTTTTGAAGAAAATATATAAAATTACTTTCTTGGAGTGTCGAAACAATTTTTTTCATATTCGATGCAAGGTAATAGTTTTTAATTTTTTTTAGTGTTTATTTGATTTTGAATGCAAAATCCTGAACTAAATTATTTTTTGACAAATAGTTAATATTTAAATTATGCCCTATTGCCAAGAGCGTTCATTTTTACCTCTTTGTTAAATCTAACCCATTGCGTTCATCACTCGGCCGTTACATCTTCCAATTTTTGAAAATTTTAATTTTTAACTGCAATATTGCGTTTGTAGAAAAA
Organism: Listronotus oregonensis; assembly: GCA_019359885.1. Lineage (NCBI taxonomy): Eukaryota > Metazoa > Arthropoda > Insecta > Coleoptera > Curculionidae > Listronotus > Listronotus oregonensis. Next base: position 92,032 of record JAHBCN010001334.1, on the reverse strand, counting down.
ATATTGTATTATATTAGTTTTCTTTTTATAATTAGTATCAATAATTATATTAAATTAGACTGTAACAGATTTTTGTTTTCTATAGCTTACTATTAAATTTTCTTTAAAAATAATAATAAAAAAAAATATATCAAAATGACAAGTTATTATTTTTAAAGACAAATAAACTAAATAAAGTTATATAAACCTCTATTCAGAATCAACTTGATGCGCCGAGTTGACGCGATAACTCGAGTGCATTGAGACTCGAGTAATATTTTTTTTCAATCGAGTACGAGTTTGACAAATCCACTCAAGTGACTCAAGTAAAAACAGGGCTCGAGTCGTATCACTATTTCATATTGAACACTTGTAATTAAAATTATATTAACAATTTGTTTGGATGAAAACGGCCAAGAGCAAGGTAAACTTCAGAAATAAATTTAAAAATCAGAGCACCAAAATCACTACCAAAATAAAAAAGGAAAATGTTGCGACCATGTATTGCTTTTGAAGCAGAAGAATAGCGAGCGGAGAACGCCCGCTTCGCTTAGAGATGGCTCTACGCGCTACGTTAATGTTTAATTTTGTTTATAGATGGTCCTGTCTGTTAATTGGATTATATTTATCTTACTTTACCAATTGAGATTATTTATGTTTTAGGCGGGAACACATTTAAACTTTTTGCCCAAAGCAATTTTGACTTATTTTGGTATCTTTTTAAGTTGATTTAGAAAAAATGAGCTAAATTCATTAAACATCAACTGATTATGTGTTGGTAAAGTTTAACCCAATATTTACCTTTCAAAAATATATTCCAAAATAAGCCAGAATTGCCTTGTTTTAGACAAACCTTTAAGTGTATATTTAATTTTGGGGCGTTAATTCTTTTGGTGCTTATTTTTAATAGTTAAGTTTTTCAAATAAACAAACAATAATCAAGTTCTTTAAATTTCGGAATGGAAAATGGCATTTTAATTAAAACAGAACTTAAAGTTAAGATATTTATTTTAATTATTTATATATAAATAATTTTTAAGCAAAAATAAATAAAAATTCAGTATTACTATTTTTTCATATGGGTGAGAAGTACGCAGCAACGCACCAGAAAAAATACACAAAAGCGGTATTTTATTCTTAACTAAATATATTTAAAAATTAGAAATACACATGTTTAAAAAGTAGATATTGCTATTTTGTATAAACTGTGGTATATTTAAGATAAATATATCTAAACCCAAAAAAACCTATGCTTATTTGGTCTTTTCATTAGTTTTTCTTGATTTTAGGTCTAATTTGTACAGTTTCCCTACTTTATACAAAAACTAATAATTTATTAACTTCATTCCACTCTTACTATCTTGAATTTTTTCTTTTCAAGAATTTAAAATTGGCAAAGCTATATATAATAATTAGTTACTGGCATAAAATCAGACATTAATTAGTGGATTGTATCAGAGAGTTGTACCATAAAGCTTTGTGAACGTCAGCTGCGGTTCCGTTGGGGCTATGAGGGGCTGTAGCCTTCCAAACACAAAGAAAAAAATAATATATTTTCATTTATTTCCTCCCAACTAAAATTGTAGTTAACCCAATATCTCGAAGAAAAAAATAGTCAACTGACTGTAAAATGGGGTATTATACGTAAGCTGGTCGCTCGTATAGAAAAAAAAATCTTTTAATGATTCCTTAGAAATATGGGGGAAGAAAACAGCAAGAAAACCAAATTTTTAACACCACAAAGTAGTTATAAAACAACAACCTAAAAAATATAATAAAAATTTTGCTCTCTAGTCTTTTTTTTTCTTTTCTTTTAGAGAGATGATAGTGACACAAGCCAAAGCGAGAACGAAAGGAATAAATTACATTATTTTAAATCTTTTTTTTTATAATAAATGTAATTTACTGGCAGCTAAGTTATAATAAAGTATAAATTGATTAATTTATTTATCTAAATACTTTTTTAGTCATTTATTTGCATACTTATTAGTTTATAAGTATTTATATGGACTATTTGTTTCATCGAAACACTCATATTAGATAGTAATGCCGAAGAATACAAGATACATCATTTCCCCTCAGATAAAAATTGGTAAGCTGTAAATCAGCCAGCATTAAGTCAAGGGAAACCCCGTCAGCTGATGCATTTAAATAACTTTTAAAGTATCAGCTGACGGTTTTGGCCCCGAGATACAGCCAGCTGACATATATATTTATCCAGAACACCAAAATTGTTAAATTGTCTACAAACTACAATGATACCCCTAATTAGTTTTATTTTTTAAAAGTATGAAGAAGCTTGAGATGTTAAGTTAAAACAAAAAGTTAAATAATTTCATTTTTATTTATTTTTTGTTTTAGGCCAAATAGAAAGAGTAAGTGATAATGCTATACCAATGGCACTTCATTTAAAAATATCGATGCCCTTGGGCCTAATTATTGTAAAACTTATCCCAGTTCTATAATATTTTACAATTTCTTTTTATGATGGATGCAGATATATTAGTATTACAGCTCTAAAAGTACCCACAAAGTGGCCAATTGAAATGAAGAGTTGGTAATTTATTTTTTAACAAAACATGTAAAGTTCAATTTTGTTAGTCTTCCAAAGACATTATAACCTTAGTGCTGCAGCTGCCTCTGCATTTTCTTCTGTAACAAAATACACACTGCATAATATCCTCAACTCAAGCGAATTACTGTTTAAAGCAAAAAAATATGCCAAACTTACCTAATAACACAGAGAAACACTAAGTATTAAGAAAAATCACCATAATTTCTAATATCATGCGGCACTATAAAAATTGCGCATTAAAAATATTAAAATAAAATGGCTTTAACATTCCGCAACGAGAATTCCCCATTTCGAAGGAGACCGAAGTCATCGGAAAACGCATGAACTGGGAAGTGCGAAGTTGCCATTCGTAGCAACTAGTCGCAAAAATAGCAAATTTTTGTCTTTGAGACGACGACGGTGATTTAAAAAACAAACCTGTTTGTTTCGACTTTTTCCGAGTTAGACTATGACATTCTATTTTTGATTTTTTTTTAACGATTTACTAATTACAAATATCGTTTTTATATTTTTATTCAAATTATAACCTTTTGCTTTCGTTTTTATTTTTGGACCTGGTTTTTTTTAACGATTTACTAATTTTATTTTATATCCTGTGGACCTGGTCTCCAACCTTCGGCAGACCTATATCAGCACGCGGAGCGAGAAAAAACGGTATATATAAAAAATTCCTATCACGTTTACAGTGTATTAGTAAAGTAGCGAAAGAATTTATTAAAAATTATATGAGGAGTTTAGAAGAAACCCGTCGATTTTTAGTTTAATTTAGAATTTTTTAGTGTGTTTGTACTTTGTTTTTTTTTAAGCTTTAAAATAAAATACAATTTATTTGGTATTCAGGGCAGTTTTATTACACCTCCATTAAATAAGTACAGAAATTACTTTGTAGCGACTTTTAGGACGGCCCGTAGAGATTTTCGATCCGATCTACATGGCAACACTGCTTTACCCTCACACTAAGCCTTAAAACCCATGTTGCATTATCAGTTCCTGTTTGACCTCCGATCAGTAAAGTGCTCGCGATAAAAACTACATAGTTTTTTCCGGGAAGGCGGCTAAAGGTGCTGTATCAACGGCTTTTACCATCGGGGATCAAGGAGAAACTCAAGCCAAACGATGGAGTCCTTCTTCTGGGGCTAAGCGCTGTGAACGAAGATTCCTATACCTGTTCCTTTCTCAGGGCCCCACGCACAAGGTATTTTCCTAATGGCGGAAGATGGTTGCGCGCTCAGCCGGGAGGGGCAGTACCTACTGACAGAAAACGGTTATGCTTGATACCAGAAGCAGTCCCTGGTCGGACTGTCATTGTTTGTGCCCTGCACCGATATTTTTTTTTTGCTAAAAATTCAAGTTTTGAAAAAGTTAGAAATTTCTGGGGGTTACAGAGCCCGACGATCCAGAAGTTCCACCTACGAAGCTCGGGAAAGTTCACGTTGACAACAACGTGTGTCTGGAACGGGAAGAGCTGGCTGAACGTTCACCGACGGAGGCCAAGAAAAGTGAAAGCAAAGCAAAGCATGTTGCATTATCACCAATATTAGAGACGAAATATTGTTAGAAAACCACCTAACCACAAACTGTTCCCCAGTGGTGGGCAATATTTTTTATTTTATTTGGCAACGGTTATATACTAAAGGATGGCCCAATCTGTCTGCTAAGGTCAAACTCGCTGTGACGTCACTATTGGTGCTGGATAGAAAGGGCGTCTATGCGTTATATGGCATTTTCTGCGAATTTAGAAAAAAATTCAATTGTAAGCAAAATTTGGATTTTATATATATAAAAATATTATTTTTTTATTAAAAAGAAGCATAATAAATATTTTTATATTTGTAATTCATTAAATTTAAAGGAAAAAAATAGAATAATACACATAGTTTAATTAACTGCTCTAAAGCATTTTATGAAATTAATTTGGGATTTAAAAAAAAACATTATACAGTGTGTCCTGATAAGATCGTCCTCCGGCGATATCTCGAAAAACGTTCATTGCTTAGCTTTCGGAAAAAAAAAGTATTTATGGGCCTCAAGAAAATGTTGGAAATTATTTTCAAGTTTCTAATTCCACCGCTAGAGGGCGTAAAGTTAAGAACAAAATTAAAAACACAGCCTATTTAAAAATATGCCATATAAACTTATGTCGTTGATAGTTTTGTCACAAACTATGTAACATTAGAAAACTTTTTTCTTATAAGCGTTTTTTCCTAACTTGTCAAATATAGGGAGGGGGGAGGAGCGATTGTACATTTGAAAAAAGTTAAGTAACTTTTTTTCGGCTTCACCGATCTTGATAAACTAGGCCTTGTTTTAAAGAGGTTTTATCAGGGCTTAAATTGGTATATTAGTATAAATTATTTGTTGTTTTGTTTTATCCCAAGAGACTGATTTGTGTCAAAGTTATAAATTTTGTCAATTTTTTAAAAAATTTAAATGTAATGGTATTATTATTATAGTCCCATGAAAAGTGCATAAAAAGTCAAGAATCTGGTAAAACCGCATTTTGATATCTTAACTAGTTCTCGACTTATTGCCGAAAAACTGCATTTCCCATATTATTTCCTATTTTAAGTTGTCAGATAAACAACGCAGCGCTTTTATCGAGAATGCCATGACAACAAAAACCCTTTGTTTTTCCACGAATGATAAATAATATCCTTATTATTTGTTTATTATCAATTTAATAACAACATTCATTATTACACGGCTCGAGGACAACAATAGCTGATTTATTATTATCTACGGGCTTTGGTTATTATATCTTCATTGTGGTAAAATAGAATACACATTTCAATTTCTTTTAAACGAGTTGCCAAACGTATAAACACTTTTTATTAAAATGCCGTCTTTCGGGATATTTTATGCTTATGGCATATTTTTGCAGCAATAAAGACATTTTGAAAATTTTTAAAAAGAACACTACTACGAATAATAATAACAATGAACCACGATAAACATGTACTAAATTTGAAGTTATCGGGTTTGGCAAGCAACGCACTTGTCATTTTTGACTTCCCTGTTTTCTGTGATTTTTGACGTCCCAGCACTCTTGATAAAAACGCCGCGTTGTTTATCTGAGAGCTTAAAATGGGAAAGAATACGAGTAATGCAGTTTTTCGGCAATAAGTCGAGAATTATGCTCTTTTTAATGGGCTTGTAATAATAATACCATTGTAATTAAATTTTTTGAAAAAATTATTTTTTTTTACTTTGACATAAATCAGTCTCTAGGGATAAAAAAAATTAATTGACTATACCAATATTCTGTCTTAGTAAGTAGCTAGTAAAAGCTCTTTCAAACGAGACCTAGTTTATCAACATCGGTTTTGCCGAAAAAAAGTTATTTAATTTTTTTCAAATGTACATTTGCTTCTCCCCCCTTCCTATATTTGAGAGGTTAGAAAAAAACCGCTTAAAAGAAAAAAGTTTTCTTACTTTACCTAGTTTCTGAAAAAACTATCAACGATATAAATTATTATGGCATACTTTTAAATAATACATATTTTCAATTTTAATCTTAGTTTTACGCCCTCTAGCGGTGGAAATAGAAACTTGAAAATAATTTCCAGGTTTTTATCGAGGCCGGTTTATATTTTTTTAATTTACAATTGTTTCAAATTTTCCTAACTTTGCCCCGAGAAGCCCAGCGCTTTAAGTTTAATAGCACTGACAGAGGATATTTTTTTAACAAGTCTTTTATTACTAGGTGTCTCAGGAGATGTTTTAATTTAATTTCTTGGCTCAAATTAACTAAGGGCACTGCCATCTTGTTTAAAATCTTGCGTAAAGGGAGGTCTTAAAAACTATTAATTCTTTAGTAACCAAAAACATTTTTATATTGTATAGACATATAAAAGTATGATTAACACTGAGTACATTTTATAAATAATTTGTTTTTTTAGTATAGAATATCTAAGCACACTGTCGAAGCATCAATGTCAAATTTGTCTTTCCTTCTGCAGCGATGCACCCACTCTTTTCGTATGGAGGAAGACACTAAACTCTTGCCTTTTGGAAAGCAATAAAACATTATGCTTGAGCCTCGCATTCTGAGAGCTAATTGAATGTTTTTGCACACACCAACAGCACATATTCTCCCAGGCACAATGTTCTAAAAAAATAATTACTACTGGGTTCTGGAATTATTATTTTATTATATTTAACAAGAGGTCTATTTGCTCAAAGAATCGTGGCCTTTTTATTTACGTTTTTGTCCTAAATCAAATTGTTACACACAATTAACAAAACGAAACGAATGTTTATTTGTCTTCTCTAGTCCAAACTACACTAAAAGTACTTCAATAAACGCAAATTGTTCAAGAAAATCACAACAAAAAACTCTTTAAAACACACAAGATCAAATGGCCAAATGAACGTAAACAGAACGATTTAGCACTGGTGTGACGTCACAGTCGCTCTCCGCTCCCCCTAAACTTTCCAACGTAGGTGTAATGGAACTAAGCCATCCTATAGTATATAGTCGTTTGTTTATTGCTTTTAAGAACATCAATATTTGCGTTTTATGTTAACATCGATTTTTCGCGGATGTCTCAGCACTGTTTCCATATGTTTCATAGATCAAAAATAAAAAGCGACATTAAAACATCATCTGTTTTTATTGGATACATGCAATTTAGCCATACTGGTTGTTTAGACAAGAATATCGAGAGCTATCGCTGTCTAACACATTTGAAATGTTAAAAATACAAAATTCAATAAAATAATGTCGACGTTTCACCTCGTTACGTATGTTTTTTGTATTTTTAACTCTAATTTCGTGTGGTCTTTTCGTTTCCTCGATATATACCTCACTACATTTACAGGAAATTCGGTCAATACAGTCCTTATTTAAAACAATGTCGTCCGGTCTCGTTTTAGTAAGAATACTTCCTAGAGTGGTTTGGCATAAATATGCCGATTTAATATTATACTTATTTGCGATTCTACGGATCTTACTAAAAACATACGGAACGAGGTGAAACGTCGAAGTCAGGGATGGCCGAACACGCTTGGTCCAAACAACATCGCATACAATGGCCAATGGAAGCAAAAATTATTCATAAAGAAACTCACTGGAAAAGGAGAAAATTTAAAGAATCTGTAATAATTGTAAACAACCAAAATGTATTTAGCAAGCCTAGTATCGATATTCCGAATATCTGGCAGCCGTTGCTGCACCATAAAAATCGGCGAAGCCTTGATGGACAACGGATAGTACAAGTTGTAGCTTTTAAGAATAGTTTTAAGTTATCACTTGAAAACGATTGGAGATGCATCACCAACCGAAACGTTGTGTATCAATTAACAAATAAAGACAATGGACGTCCAAGATTTTAGTGTTATTGATACTTTCTTTTATTCTGGCAATTCTGTTCATTCCACCAAATAACACTAACAAATTTTAAGTCTTTGTATCTTCTTTTGGATATGAAATATCAACCTCAAAAATGTAACCAAATGTACTGTCTTACGCTATATTTATTATATGATTCTAAAAGCAACAGCAGCATTATCACCAAAGTCCACCCATCCAAACTTTCCAGTAGGTAGAGAAGCACTCTTAGCTCTGCATCGTAAAAATTGTTAACATCAAAATACAATAAATTGACAAAAATGATTTCCATCACTTTTGTCAAAAATTTGATAGTTTTTGCAATAATTGGCCCTAAATGCGCCGAGTATTTTTTGCACCTACCCCTTATCTCGAAAGGTGCTTTAAGCTACTTACAAATCCAAACGGACGGACTAATTTTTAATTAACTCACGTAAAAATGCATATTTTAGCATAATTCAAAGTTAACATAAAAGAAGGAACGTGTAGCAATAATATTTTGTTACTGTTTCCTTTTTTTTTTTTTTAAAATATTAAATACTCGAGCCAAAGTTAGTTTTTGCTCGATATTTTGACCCCCCTATCAATCTGTTCATATTTTTTTTTGTAAAAAGTAATTTTACCGATTTTTTTTGGATTATGGAGCTTTGGAAGGTGTTGAGTACATTCCGCAAAATTCAATAAATATATTTGTGTATTTTTACAAACAACGTGTTTTTCTTAGGGCGTTTTTTTTGAATTTTCGGCGTTTTTGAAAATGCTCGAGTCTATCGGAAATCAATAAATATTCACGGACCATAAACAATCTTTTTAAATAGAATTGTAGATTTTGAATGCATACATTTATTAATTAAGATGATGTAAAAAGTGTAAAAAAAATTCCGCCTTACTTTTTATTTTAGTTATCAGATAAAACGTCTTTAGAGAAAAACGGGGCAATATTGATTAATAAAAGTATGCGTTCAAAATTTACAATCCTATTTACACAGATTGTTTGTAAATAAAAGAGCAGAAAGTATTGTAGCCAATGTGGGTGCACGCGCTGTAGCAGACGGCTGTTCGATACTATACATGAACGGTACCCGCACGGAATAAAATATTAAATATCTCAATTATTTAGAGAGAGTTTAAAGTCAGAATTTTTTGTCCTGCACTTATTAAAGTACTTTATGTAAATATATATTGATAAAAAAGGTCAAAATGTAATCTTTAATACAATTGTAAAGCTCAAAAAATTTGAGCACGAAGAGAAAGTAATCATCAAAGATATGTCGAGTTTTTATTGAGACAAGAATTGCCGCGATTTTCCGGAAAACTAAAAAAATTGGAAAAAAAGAAGAGTGCTATCGAAAAGGGGACAATCTAAGCTTTTAAATGATGTGCATTATTAGCCGATATGGTCCTTGAATATATATTAATTAGCGATAAACCCAAGCATTTTTAAAAACTCCGGAAATCTAAAAGAATCGCCCTAAGAAAAACACGTTGTATATAAAAATACCCAAAAAATATTTATTGAGTCTTTCGGAATGCATTCAACACCTTTCCAAGCGCCATTATCCAAAAGGATAGGGTAAAATTACTTTTTATAAAAAAAATATGAATAGATTTATAGGAGGGTCAAAATATCGAACAAAAACTAACTTTGGCTTGAGTTTTTAATATTTTAAAGAAACAAAAAAAAGAAAACAGCAACAAGATATTATTGCGACACATTTCTTCTTTCATGTAAACTTTGAATCATGCAAACATATACATTTTTACGTGAGTTTAAAAATTAGTCCGTCCATTTGAAAGTGGAAGTAGCTTAAAGCACCTTTCGAGATACGGGGCAGGTGCAAAAAATATACGGCGAATTTATGGCCGATTATTGAAAAAACTATCAAATTTTTGACAAAAGTAATGGGAATCATTTTTTTAGTTAATGAACTGCTCTTCATTTTCGTCCAAACACGAATTGCGTAAGTGTCATATTTCGGGAGATATCGACCAAATTAGTTGAAAAAACGGATTTCCGGGCTCTTGAGGGCCATTTTTAGGCCCTTGCGGACATTTTTTTGTATATGATAGTTTCAGAGGTTATTGTATACATTAATACCTGCAAATTAAAAAAAAAAATTGTGACGGCCCAACCTGATCTTCAGGTTTGAGGTTTCTTCGGACTTCATTTACTGAACTATTTACGAGTAATAATATGTTTGTATTTAGATCCATTCGTATAATATTTTTTGCAACTTTTCTTTTGCGAGTCATCTAAACATAATTATAATTTAGCCAGACGACTGCTTATAATTTTAGAAGAATCGAAATCAAAATTAAGTTTTAGTATTTTCTATGAACTAAATAAAATATGTGTATTCCTTTTTGTTTAAATGAATTATTTTATCTTTCATTTTCGTAGCAACGGTTTTAATAATAAAGTGGCTGTCATGTTCAGATAAATTGTGAGAAACTACAGATACAAAATAAGTCTTGAAATTGCAAATTACAATAATCATGTGCAGCAAGTCTATTTTTTTCCATAAGGTGACAATGATTTTTAAATTAACCATGTGTTTAAATAAAAGGTTTGTCACACGAGTAGCAATAACTAAATAAACTTGATTCTGTTCTTCAATGGATAATGGTTACATGGGAAGAGGATTTAAAAATACTATATATTATATGCTATTTTTAGCAACTCATTAACAAACCAACCAATCTATACCAGTATACATATAAAATTTTAAAAGCAAATCATCATATAAATATTTTAAATAAAATGCAATACCGCATGGTACATGTTTTTGAATAGCTTTGCTTTTATTTTCTGTTGTGTTCTCAGTAGAATCTACAAGAGTGCTTTCAGTAAATTTTATAAGAATGCTTTCAATATCAAATCAAATTCAATAAAATCAAAATGGATCGTTATTACCACGCTTTTATAAGCTTTACCTGTATGTATCTATGTAACGAAATCTCTCAAATGACAATACTGGGCATTCGCCAATCGGGATGTTTTTTTTGGGATTAAATATTAAGAAAATAAATTATAGTTGAAAAAAACACGCTTTTGTAGCATACCTACCTAAAAAGTAGAAAATAATTTAATCATAGTAAAAAAGCGTGGTTGCACCCCACTACTATATTTTTATAATAACTTTAATTTTGTAAATAGTTACCCATAAAATAATTGTACCATTTGATATCAAGCACCCCACACTTTTTTACTTTAATTGAATTATTTTCTATTTTTTAGTTCGGTTTGCAATAAAAGTGTGTTTCTTTTTAAGTTTTTTTAAAACTATAATTTATTTTTTACATTATTAACAGTCTTTGTTTTTTAAGTACATAAAGGTAAAACTACGTACGTTGAGACACCACCGCTAACAAGATTGTACCTATTAATATTTACTTTTAAATTTAAAATATTTTACAAGCTCCAACCAGAATCACGTTCTTGAAACTCCTCTAACTTAGTTAAAATCCTATTTACAACTTTTTGCTTATATCATATTTCTAAATTAGTACCATTACCAATTTTATTATTTTGAGTATTGAAAAACTTAAAGGCAGTTTTGTTACTTCGGGGCTTTATAAACATTTCAGAAAAAGAAACATTAACATTTAACATTAGGGTCTGTACCAGAGGCGTAGCAACCGCTACTCCAGACACACCAATGGTGTAGGGCCCACCAGCTAGGGGGGCACACCGGGCCTCAGAGTTTTAATAAAATGTATTATTATTACTAGGTACTACTAATAACTTTACGTCACGCCTAGTTTTTTTCCTACTAGACCCTAGTCCTTGGTGTTGTACACTGTACCCACGTCTCAGTTTCAGAATAGTATCTGTCTCAATCAGCAATCCCATTATCATGGGGTCACGTCTGTATAGCACTGATTTAAGCAGCGATCTATGTAATCAATTAATCACTTTAAGACTATGCCTTAAATCAGATATTGAGAAAATTTTTACAATAAAAGATCTTGCTTACCTGATAATAATAAAATACCACAGTATGCCTTCAAGTTTCTCAGAAATTATAACGGCTTGTATCTTGTTTTTAACTTTACCTATTACCGTAGCAATGGCCGAAAGAAGTTTTTCCAAGTTAAAAATATTAAATAACTATTTGAGAAGCTCAATGTCACAAGAGAGATTATCAAATTTGGCTCTTATAGCAATTCAGAAAGATCAGGTATTTAAGTACTGTGAAAACTTAAGACAGAAAAGTTAATACTGATTTTTGCGAAAAAAAGCAAGATAAGTCTATTTGTATACTAAATAATAATATAATAATACATATTTATTACATTTTTAAGGTTATTTAGATAAAAAATATTTATCGACTAAAGACCTATGCATTTATAAAAGTATATTTTTGAATTGTATTATGTGTCTCTTTCTTTAATGTAAAAGAGCCCTTTAAAAACGATTTACGTTTAATCTCTTCTATTATATTTAAAAGACACACAACAGGTGAAGCGTGAACGGGCGCGAATTTACTTAAAAACTAATAGTAGAGTTTATAGAACATAACTTCAATAAGTTCTCGTTGGGTTACTCCCCAGAAAAGTTTCTAAAGAATGGAATTACTTTGTTTCTAGTTCCGAGGTATAGCGGTATAGTGTGATTATTCCTATTGACGCCTTAGACAGAAAAAAAAAATCAAAAAAATTATCTACGTTTCGGTGGCAAGTCGGCTACGGCTACGATCCCTTTCCTGGAGCCAAGTTGTGGAAGCCTAAAGCAAGCTAGGGGAAATGTACTGCGCCAGGCAATTTTATTTCTACGGCTTGCTCTGCTCCCCCAACTACTTTAGCCCAAGAGCGAGACCTCCTATGCAGCACAATGTTCGAAGCTGTTTTTCACACTGTTCATCAAATTTATATGGAAATCGAAAGAAATACAATTTGTGAAATAATATTAGTAGACATAATGTCACTTCTGACAGACCGGCCGACTTCCGGTCCATGACGTCATTATTTAGGAATCTTGGGCTAGCTATATTTTAAGGTATTGCGCATGCGTGTTACCTGTCACCTGTCAAATGTCACCTGTCACCTGTCACCTGTCAACTGTCAAATATTTAGGAATCTTAGGTAAACTATAAGGTATTACGTCACATGTGGGGCCCCCTACGCTTAAGCCCCGGGCCCTTTTACAAAAAAACCATCAGGATCTTAACCAATTTAGTTATCCAAATATATTGGTACCAAACGCCCGAAGCCAGGAAAAAATAAAAAAGTTTTTGCAATTATTTAACGAACATACAAATAAAAATTTAAAAATTTAAAAACGTGTGACAAGTTTTCTTTTTAAACCACTTAAAAACTAAAATTAAAAACAATATTTAAAATTTTTAAGAAAAATCCTAAAATTTTTAAAGATTAAACATATTTTTGTTTAAAACTAATTCCAAAAGTTAAATAATGATTTTTTAAAATTAAAGAAAAAATATTTTTAAATTATATGATTAAATATAAATTTATTTTAAATTATATTTTAAATTCAAAAATAATACTTTATTTAAAATGATTAATTATAATTATTGTTTTCCATAATTTTTTTTAAATTTAATTAAAAAACCGGAAATTTGTTTAATTTTTATTTATAACTATTAAAAAACACATCATTTTTAAAAAGAATTTTTAACTTTTTTAAAATTCGGATTAACAAAATTTTTTTTTATTTTATATTTATTGTTAAATTTTTTTCTCCCTAAAATTTTTTAATTTTTTTAAAATTTTTAACCTTTTTTTAAATTTAATAAATTTAATAATGCCATTTAAGGTTTAATAAAAGTAAAATTTTAAATTTTTTTTTAAAATTAAAAATTTAAGAATTAACTTTTTATTTACAATCATTCATAAAAAATTTTCAAAAGTTTTAATAAAAATTTAAAACTAATATTTAAAAACATTTATAAACATTACTTTTTTGATTAGAAACTTTGGGGGTAAAAACGAAGAAGGAAAAATTTTAAAATTTAAAACAAAATTTTTTTTAAAAAAATCTTTCTCCAAAATATTAAAGTTTTAAATTTTCATAAAATAATGAAGGAAAATAATTTCGTTATTTCCAAATAACAGCACTGTTTTTCCAAATAAAGTATTTTAAATAACAGCCCTGTATTTTCAAATAAAGCCCTGTTTTTCCAAATGGCACTGTATTTTCAAAACACTGTTTTAAATAACGCACCGTTTTTAAAAACGGCACCGTATTTTAAATAACGGCATCGTTTTTTAAATAACGGCACCGTATTTTTAAAAAACGGGTTTTAAATAACGGCCCTTTTTTTAAATAACGGCACCGTATTTTCAAATAACGGCACCTTTTTTTAAAAAACGGACCGTATTTTCAAATAACATTGTAAAAATAAGGCAAATTTTTGAAAATACAGTGCCGTTATTTGGAAAAACAGGGCTGTTATTTGAAAATACAGGGCTGTTATTTGAAAATACAGGGCTGTTATTTAAAATTTTTGTTATTTGGAAAACAGTGCTGTTATTTGGAAATAAAATTTTAATTTTCCATTGCATTTATTTTATGAAAATTAATACCCCGTAATATTCTGTGAGTTGAAAGCGCATTTATGGTAGAGAAAAAAATTTTGTATGATTGCATCTTGTTTTTTATTTTCCAAAATATACAGTTAAACAAAGCCCTGACCTTTATACCTTTTAAATGTTGATGGCTAATCAATAATGTAATAAACTTATAAATGATTGTTTCAAACAATTAGTGAAACATCTATTCCGTAACCCTGATCATGTTTACCGTTAAAATTCTAATACTAAGATTTGTCTAACTTTATTCAAACGTATACTTCCTTAAATTAAACTATAATGATTTACTTAAAGAATATTTAAAGCTATAGTTTGTACTTTAATCTTAAAAACGCTGTATAAGTTAAGTTGTTAAATTGTATAAATGTTTTTAATTAAGGCTTTTGCTTTTTGAGAAAGTCTATAATTTGATAGAGGGTGGAGAAAAATTAGAATTTATTTAAAAAAGAATTATTTCAACTATAAAAAAATAAAAGAAGTTATAGTAGGTGCCAAAAGGACTTTATACCAATAATAAATTTGGGCCATGTATGTTTTTAAATTTTTGAGTTAGAATAAAAAGAATTATTTAAATCTGTTGATAAATAAAATAACCATAGTGTTCAGGCTTTATGCTTATATTAAATTTAAAATCAAAATTATGTTTTTTAACATCCTGAATTAGAATAAAAACAATTATCTAAATCGTTAATAAGTAAAAAGTTATATATATGGCCAAAAAGGCTTTAAGATAATATTAAATTTAAAACATCAAATAAGTATTTTTTTTAACATCTGAATTGGAAAAAAAAAAATTTTTTAGTTATTTGCCTTCCAAATAAAATTTAACACAAAACTTTTTTTAAAAAAATTTTTTGGTTTTCTTTAATTTTTTTAAAGAACTCCTGTTATTTGTTAGACAAAAAACCCAGATATAAAATATTTCTATCAACCGATTTGTATAATTTTTAACCTGGTTGTTATTATGGGTTAAGAAACATATTTAATATAAAATTTCTAGGGGTAGCAACCTTATTTTTTAAGATATTAACCGAGCTAAGGAGCTTGTTTGAGTCAGCAATTTTATTTGATTTTATGCTGATTAATAACTTGAATGCGTTTTTAAATTATTATTTTATATTTAGCCGCTATTTTTCATGTATATTTACACTAAGTACTTATTAAACAACGTTTTACTTATTTAAACATCCTCATCATCGGGTTTTTAATAACACTATATATTACTCGTTAATTGGTCTACTTTTCCTGGTTCGCTCTATTTTTTATTTAACATATGCTTCAACGTTTCTATTTTTAAAACCAGCATCACATCATCAGGGTTTTTAACTAACCCATTTTACGAATAATTGGCAGGGCCATACTTTTAATAATTAAATGTATATGTTCATAAACAACGTTTCTATATTTAAACACAGTCATCATCGGGTATTAACACAGGTCTAAAGAGCAGGGCCCCAGTTGTTTTGACAAGTGACAGTTGACAGGGCATTTTTTTAGCACATACGTAAGGTAGACACGTAAGCTAATATACCACGTGGTTTTGACAGGTCCGTTTTTTAACATATTGCACAAAGAGCCTAATATTATTTTAATGTACTTCACGTTTTAATCAATACATTTTAACTTAGCCATTTGGCTGCATGGTTTAAGGGGAACCCAGAAGCAATAGGAACCATTGTTTACACTTCACCGACGCCTCCACCCGCGTCCTGTGCTCTGGCCAGGTTTGTCCCTTCCAACGGCTGGAAGTCCCCCGTTGAATGAAATACTTTATAATAAACTCTGTATTGTAAATAATGTATGTCAAATTTTAAAATAAAGATTATTTAAAAGAATGAAAATGAAGAAGCAATAGGACGACGGGACTAGGTGGTTCAAATCCCGGACTTTTTTTTTTTAATTCGCCCGATGAGGGTCGAGATCCAAGATGGTACCAACAGCTGATGAGTTTGAAGGTAACATAAAAATAGTTAGGTTAAGATTCCTACAGATGGTGTAGTGCCTGCGCCTAAGCCCCAGGCCCGGGTTAAGCGTGGGGGGCCCCCCCCAAATGTGACGAATACCTTATAGTTAACCTAAGATTCCTAAATATTTGAATTTGACAGTTGACAGGTGACAGGGACAGGTGACATTTGACAGGTGACAGGGGACAGCAGCGCAATACCTTAAAATATAGCTAGCCCAAGATTCCTAATAAGAGTCATGGACCGGAAGTCGGCCGGTCTGCAGAAGTGACATTATGTATAATATTTGAAGTTTAATAGTCTGTTTACGACATTCAAACGGGCAACAGAAAATACGTTGGTTCGTCCAAAATATCACTGCAAAATAAATAAACTGCAATTTTGAAAAAAACCACACATCGGATAACGTCCACCTTTAGCCCGTTTAAATAACAAGTTATAAATAAATAACCATTTTCCGAAGATCAGCTTCCCAACTTTAAAAGTGTCCTGTGAATTTTTTAAAAGTGAAATTTTAGCAGTATTTCTGTTTCTGCGGAAAATGCGCAAATAAGGGTTAGCAAAAAATTATTTTGTTGGTTGTTTAATTCTTTACAAAAGTCTTACTGACATTATTGCGACTAAATTAAAATTAAATTTTTTTTTTACTCTTAAAGAAAAAAATGGATATTTATTTATTTTATAAAACAAATAGAAAAGCAACTTTTTTATATTTTGTTTTTTTAGATCTATTCACCCTTTTAAACGATATCAGTGGTGGTTTGCTGTGAAATTTTAATTACCAAAAATATCTATAAACTGTTCTAAACACTTAAAAATGGTTAAACCTTAAGCTCTTTTATTATGTTTAAAAAATAAACACTAGGGGAAACCATCCGGTTGCGATTTTTTACTAAAAATTAACACCTAAGAACGATAAATCCCCAAGCTTTTTCTATTGTATTTCAATGACAAACAATAGGTTAGCTTAAGACTTAAGAACGGTTAATCCTTGCTTTTTCTGTTGTATTTAAATAATACACCACGGGCCCGATTCTTAAGCAAATTTTTTACCTTCCGTTTCTTAAACTCCTTCGAAAATAAAAAACTTTTGAGTTATCTTAAGGCAACAACGCTATGTGCTCCTCATAATACACAAGGGATGTAAAAGGGCGCGAAGTTTCACTTAAAAACTAACACTTAGGAACGATTAACGATCAAGCTCTTACTATTGTTTTTAAAACGTAAAAATAGCTATCAGAATTTTCTAAGTTTTTAGACCAAAAATTTCTTAAAATTTAGTTTAATTTTTTGTTAGCTTGTCTTGACAACGGTGGCCGACTTGTCACCTAAACGTAGGCTAGTATTTGTGATTTTTTTGGGTTTTTTTGGGGGGTTTCCTTTTTTTGTTGCAGGCGATCTGCAAGTTCATAGGGGTCAATAGGGCTGGACAGGGTCAGGCCGTATACCCCATACACGGACCAAGAGGGTCCCATTTTCCAAAAAGTAGTAAGGCGAGTATCACAAATAAAACAAACTGAAACATGAATCCGCCACAAAATGGGTGTGCTAAAAAATGTTTTACTACCACGTTAGAGTATTTTTAATAGATATTTCATTGCCATGTTAAAAAATTTTATACAAAGTGTTGTTTTTAACCAGTTTTTTCAGTTCGGTTCTGGATTTGTTTCCTCCAAGTTTTTGACAAGGTTACATGTCTGTATGCAGTGTTAAGAAGGTCAGATAGATGTATAAATTCTTAGAAGTGAATTTGATTATGTTAAGAAATGTAGAAATAAAACAGATCAAATTTGAGCCCATTTAAATTTTGTTGTTTCATCAAAATATGTTTTTGCTCAACATGTGTACAGGGTCTTTGATTATTTACGTGGCTTCTGCGCCTTTATTTTTAAAGGCAGAAAAAAATGTTTTATATAAAAATTGTAGGATTTTTTCCATATTATCTTTTGAAATTATCAATAAAAAAATATCGCAATTAAAAAATAGAAAAATATAGGCAACTTCAACTTTTTTAAATGAAACACCCTGTATATTATGCACTACAACGAAAGATCTTTTTTTCTGATTTCAAATATATATACATTGATAATATTTGGATGAACCATTTTTGAGATATTTTAGGTTAAATTATTAATAAATTACAAAAAAATTTCATATTAGTATCAAGAAAGCTATGGAAACAATAGAATAATTGTTATGTTGCTGAATTTGGCAAGGGTTTTTTCTGGACCCATAATGTTTATTTTTGTGATTAAACATTCCTGCTAAAGTGAAGGAAGACTTGTCGGTGAATAGAATTTTATTTAAAAACTTTGGATTCTGCTGCATAAACCTAGCTATTTCCAATGCCTACTTGGACATACATTTATAAGGATAAAATTTGTAAAATTTTAAGGTTAAATAAATTTTATAATCTGTTTTATTAAGATCAGATGCCGCATTCGAGATTGATATTTCAGGATTTTCTAAAATTAGTGCAAGTCCAAAAGAAAAAGTATAATAATTATCCTGAAAAAACGAGGATATCCATAACCTTGTTTTCATGTCGTGGTGCAGTCCTTTTCTTCATTTAAAAGCTTTTTCGTTCAATAAACTTTCTTACTATGTATTTAATAGTATCTATAGATGGTATCCGTTGTTAAGGATATAATAAGTAATATTCCCTTTGCACTGTAGTCACATTATTATTGTTACCATAAAAAAGACGCATAATAGAGATTTTTTGTTCTTCTGAATAGCCCATCGATAAAAAAGCAATACAAACTACTTTAAATAGTTAAAATGATAAATTTCAACTTTTTACAATATCAATACGTCAAATTTATTGTTATTTTTTATTGTTTTCATAGCTTTCTTGATACTAATATGATTTTTTTTAAATTTATTTATATTTTAGGCTTAAATATCTCAAAAATGGTTCATCCAAATATCATTAATGTATATATATATTTGAAATCAGAAAAATATTTAAAAAAATTTAAAAAAGTTGAAGTTGCCTATATTTTTCAATTTCTTAATGCGATATTTTTTCACTGATAATTTCAAAAGATAATATGGAAAAAAACCTACAACTTTTATATAAAACATTTTTTTCTGTCTTTAAAAATAAAGGCTCCAGAAGCCACGTAAATATAATCAAAGACCCTGTACATGTGCTGAAAACATTTTTAGTACTATTTTGCAGTACTTTTATTAGGGATTTATCTGTCATCTTAATATTATGGAAAAATATTTTTACAGGGTGTTGTTTTTGGCAAAATATTTTTATCCAATTTTTCAGTCCAAACCTTTTGTCTTGTGTTTATAAGAAGATTATACAAGTATATAAAACTCCAAAATTTAAAACAATTAGGTCAAGTAGTAAAGAAAATATGGGTAATACAAATTTTCTCCCATTCTGTATCTTTAAATAAGTTTTCTAGTTTGGTGGCGGATTCATGTTTTAGTATGTTTTGGTTGGGGTAACCTGCCTAAAAAGTTTCTAGAAAATGGAATCACTTCAGTTCTGTTCCCGGGTTATAGCGACAGAGCCTGTTCAGCCCTATCGACCCCATGAACGGCAGATCGCAGGTCATAAATGACAAAACGTCATTAATAGTAAAATGTTCTTAGAATTTCCTGGATTTTATAAAAAAAATATATACAAATTTAATTTTAATTTCCATTTTATTTTTCATATAGTTAGTCTTTATAAAGGTGGTAGACCTATCACCGAAACTTAGATAAGTGTTTTGGACTTTTTTTTTTTTTTTCTTTTTACTGTTTCAGGCAATCTGCCAGTTCATAGGGGTCAATAGGGCTGAGCAGGCTCAGTCGTTAAACCCCGAAAACAGAATCGACGCTGACGTGATCCCATTATTCAGAAACTTTTCAGGCGAGTAATCCCAACAAAAATATGTTAAAACTCTGTATCTCTGTTAGTAACTCCTTAGAGAATATTTTAATAGGTGATCTAAGTTGACCCTAAGGTACATAAAGTACCTCTGATAGACGTATGTACACTTCCTCACGAATCACTCTGTATACATTTTGTTTTGCACGGTTTAAATTATTAGAAACGATATTTTTACAATAAAATTTATCTAAATTTTGTTTTATTATTAGACTTATCTAAAGCTGAGCGTCCTAAGTTTTCCAGTTTAAGTCTATAATTTTGTTAAAGTCTATAATTTTAGTAAGAATTACATTTTCTAACCATTTTTGTTTCTAAATACCTTTTACATAAACTTACTCAGACCCCATGAGTAAGTTTAGCTAATATGAAGTAAGAAATTTTATTATCTTTAAATTGAGCCTTGTTTGGAGTCTGATAGGTAAAATGTGGCAAATTTTTTTGTTTAGTAAATGAAATCCTTTCTGCATTTTTAATTTTTACGCAATTGTGACCTTAGAAACTTAGATTCAACCAGATTGCAAACTTATAAAATGCCCCCAAAATATACGGTATTACCACTGTTTCTGGGCGTTCCGAGAAAAAAATGTGTAGTGCAACCTGAAGTTGCATATCAAATCGTTATGTAGAAATATAACGAAGTTATAATAGGGGAAACAAAACGCGAAAAGTTTTCGTGTAATATACACACTTTGTGCGTCGGGCCGAGACTTGTTCTAGCGTACTACCATGCGCCTAAATTATATGACTACTAAAAATTGACGGTTGTGTGCACTTTCTCCAGAAACATTTTTTTAAAGTTTAATTAAATGTATTATATCTCCACTATTTTTTTTTGCACGTAGGTAATAGTAAATCAGTTAAATAAATATATTTTGTATTGCTAATCGACTGTTTAGGGTACTTCGGTTACTTTTGAAAAAGTTAGTAACATATTTTTTGTTTTTGTAGTTTTTATTACTATTCGTTTAAACTAAATGACAAAAGAGGATACTTAATAAACGCAGCAGAATTTAGTGGCTTACATTTTTATAGTTTCCCAACTATATGCACTATTTTTTAATAAAAGTTGGTGCATTAATTAAAAAAAAAATTATGACACTTAATTTTAAATCAGTTATACGATACTTAACATCTGACTTGCATTAAATTTAAACAAAGCTTTTTCATGTGACGTAAAATTTTTTAGCAAGGTCAAAAACATATTTTGTTTACTTTGTGTCAGATTTTCTTATTTAACTTATAAGAAATAACCAACATTTGTCACATAGATTTATTCTAGGTACACTTAGATTTAAACGATTAAAACAATAAAATAGTTTTTAAAATAAAAAACTTTAAATTTAAGTTGAATTGTGTAAAAAACAGTGCTCTCAATATAAACTAAATAAATATCTCAGAAATTATAACTGCGATATTGTCAAAACATGTATAGGATGTCCTTTATCATTCACCGAAATTATTCGATCCATTCCAACACCCTGTATACCCAAAAGGGCAATTTAAATATATTTTTGCTTCTGTGTCGCATAGTGTTAAGTTTGCAATGTATGCTTTGCTAAAAAGAAAACTTGCCATTTTTTTTAACGACCATGAGGGGGTTTTACAAAGTTTCACAAATATAGTCACGTTATAAGACTTTGCCTATGGTGCGCCCAATTCATTACCATCAAAATTCAGTGTATTAAAATTCAATTTAAAAAAAGACATCAATTTTTACTTTTACAAACATATTTTTTTTTTAAGTTTGTATGGCTTGATAATCTTGCGAAAGTAGAAAGCATGGATAAATATAAATAAATAGTTTATCTAAAGTGGTGCACTAAAAGAATTATTAATATGTTGTGATACAAACGAATTTATTGCATTCATGCATTAAGAATTTTGCATTACATACCTGGCAATTAATGACATTGATATTGGAAAAATGCCCATTGTTTTACCACCCATTAAATATTCTGATGTAGTATTTTGTTTAACTTTTGCGAAGAAAGCAAAATACACTCCAATAAACGCTGATACAATTAACATAACGGCGAAAACGATGTAATCATAAATATCAAAATATCTTTTTACATCATCCTCTATATCCATTTTGACTTCTTCTTGCTCTTAACTGATTAAACGAAAAACGCAGAATTCTAACTGTTAAGTATATAACTAGACAATTGCTTTCATAAATATAGTGACTTTGGTAACGCCAATTTAAGTATAATTGAAAAATTGAGTTGTCCATCAAAGTACTACCGGTTTATCTTAATAGTTTAAATATCTCACTTGCAAGGATCTGAATATAATTTAACATAAAATATACCATTATTAAAAGCATAACGAATTTTTGCAGTTTTAAAGTGTTAAAACTACTTTCAAAACTTTGTGTTATTTAAATATATATGTAATGTACCCTATATGTTTTTTATAAAAAACACCAAAGACAGTGGGAATTTGGAAAATATCAATACAAAACTAACTAAAACTAACGACCGGTTAAAGTAGCAAATTTATATTTATACAAACAAATTTATAACATTCGCCAAACTTGCTGGTTATTATGTATATTTATCGGTTATTCCATACAATAGCCGGATTCATCACATTGACCGAATCATATATTATCATATTAAAAACGGAACTTATGTATTGCAAGCTTATTTTCCAGCTTCAATGTTATAAATAACCCACTTATAATAATAAAAAAAGTATAAATTAAACTATTTTTAGAATTTTTTGTGTATACCTTGCGTCATTTTCAAATACATTTAATAAATAGGTCTGTTTGATATCCAGAAATAGTGTACATTATTCTACATTTTTCTGTGAATAAACCGTTTGTTATCGTCATTGTAATTTAGAACTAGATGTTTAGAATTAATTCTGGTGTAAACAAGTTTTCACTTAATTACTTTAACTCTCGAAGTAGTGAAGTTAGATGCATTTTTGATACAAGACTTAATTGTTTGTTTTAACCATAAAGCCATTTTTTAAATTTCTGAAATAAGCCTAAAACGCGTTTTTTTATAACTATTAAATACGGAACTTCTTTACACCTAGTTCCCCTTTTTATTCTTACCTTGTACTTGATAACAAACGGACCCTACATATATATACAGTGACCGCCGGAAAGTATGCGAATATGGAAAAAAATATTATGACATTTAGAAAAAAAAAAATTTGCAGATCAATTCTGCATCACTTAAAACCTCAGAAACAATTGAACGATCCCCATTGTCATTTGTTATTTGGCAACAAATTTGAATTTTGTTGGGGGGTTGGGGAAAATCCCCTTGTTTGTGAAAATATCAAAAAAATTTTTTAAAAAAATGAGTTGTTCAAATTTAATTCTATGGCTTTGTGCAAAATTTTGAGCCATTTAAAAAAAAACAAAAAATTTGGGAAATTTTTTTTCCCTAAAAAAATTTTTTTATAAAAAATTTTTTTTACATCTAAAAATTTTCCAGCCTAAACTAATGTTTCGGCACAATTTTTTTTATTTAGTAAGTTAGTCCTTTTTTCCCAAGAAAATTAAAAAAAAATGGGATTTTTAGAAACCCGAGTTTGAAAGCCATTTTTTTTAAAAACCGTAACTCGAAATTTTAAATATTAATTTTTATATAAACCTTAATGTAATAATTATTTATCCAAAGAATAAAAAAAAAATTTGAATTGATTTTATTTTTATAAGAAAAAAAAAAATTTGCGAAACTAGCTTTTGAAAATAAAAAAATTATTATTTAAAAAACCAATTGTTTACCTACCAATATTTTATTTTTTTTTTTATTGGGACCCTATGCCCAAAGAATTTTTTTTTTAAAAAAATTTTTTTTTTTTTTTTATTTAAAATTAAAAATATATATATATATATATATATATATATATATATATATATATATATATATATATATATATATATATATATATATATATAAAAATATGTCCACGGAAAGGTGTTGAAGAAAAAAAATTTTTTTATTTTTGATTTTATCGAAAAAAGTACCTTGAAAAAAAATTTTGTACTTCTAAGATAAGATTGGGATAGAAAATTTAACATATTTATAGGGGGTTTCGAAAATTAAAAAAACTTAAAAAAAGATAAAGTGCATTTATTTGATAAGATATGAAAATAAGTTAGGAAAAAGTTGTTCAAAATTAAAAGGCGGTCTTTTTCCCAAATTTTTAAAAAATCGGCCTACTTTTATTTATTTGTAATTAAATTTTTTTTAAATATCAATTTAAATTTTAATATAAATTTTGTCAAATTTTTGGGCTGTTAAGTAAGCATTTAAAGCTGACTTTTGGGATAATGAATTATAAAACAAATGTCAAAAGGTTTTCACTATCAACTACTAGTACAATAATGAGTTAAAAATTTTGGGAATTATTTAAATTTAATTTAAAATAATTTTTATCACAATTTTTAATAAAGTAGGCCATTTTTTTGAAAATTATATAAGAACTATCTTTTATTTTTTGAACAATTTTTAAAAGAAATTATTTCATATCTTCTAAATAAATGCACTTTACTCTTGAACCATTTAAAGTTTTTTCAATTTCGAGTACCGCGTATAAAATTTGTTAAATGTTTTATCCCAATCTTATTTTAAAAAGTAGCAATTTTTTTTAAGAGTATTTTTTTTTGAAAAAATTAAAAAGTTTTTTACTATTCAACCTTTTTTTTGACGTACTGGGTGTCCACGGAAAAGTTTGAGTAAACTTCTTATTTTTAATTTTATCGAAAAAAAATTACTTAGATAAAAAAATTTCTACTTCTTAGAGTGTTGGGGTAAAAATTTGCATATTTTATACGCGGGGTTTAAAATTGAAAAAACTTAAAATGGTACAGAGAAAATGCATTTATGCAAGATATGGAATAAGTTACTAGAAAAGTTGTTCAAACGTAAAAAAAACAAAAAAAAATTTTTAAAAAAAACATTTTTTTTTATTTGTAATTAAAAATTTTATTATCAATTTACTAATTTAAAATTTTTTTTTACTAGTAGGCGTTTATAAAAAACAAGTTTTTTTGGAAAAATTTGTTTATTTAACTACAGTATCGTCAGCTTTAAAAAGCTTACTTAACAGCAAAAAAAAATTTTATTATAAATTGATATTTAAATAAATTTAATCACAAATAAATAAAAGTAGGCGGATTTTTCAAAATTTATAAGAACTACTAATTTTAAAAAACTTTTCCTAGTAACTTATTTCCCTTTATTAAATAAATGCCCTACACCATTTTTAGTTTTTTT
The DNA here is from genome assembly GCA_019359885.1 of Listronotus oregonensis. Classification (NCBI taxonomy): domain Eukaryota; kingdom Metazoa; phylum Arthropoda; class Insecta; order Coleoptera; family Curculionidae; genus Listronotus; species Listronotus oregonensis. Next base: position 66,495 of record JAHBCN010001334.1, on the reverse strand, counting down.
ATTTTCTGGGAAAACCCCGTATAAAATTTGTTAAATTTTATCAATCTTACTCTTAAATTTTTCCAAAAATTTTTTTTCAAGAGTAGCTTTTCGATAAAATCCCAAAAAAAAAAAAAGTTTTTTCTCTTATGTATATTTCATGGTTTATATATATATATATATATATATATATATATATATATATATATATATATATATATATATATATATATATATATATATATATATATATATATATATTTTATTTTATATTAATCTAAGATAGGTGGGACCGTTTGCTATGCGGTCCACCCAGATATTTTAACCTGGGCCCTAATTTTTTTTTATTTTTTCTTCCAAAATTTTCAATTTTCGAATTTCAAACTGAAATAACATTTTGAAACATCATAAAACTGACAACATTTTTATTGTTTTTAATCTAGGCTAATACTAGAATCATACAAATGTAATAATTGGGGCTCATGACAGCTACAAAGAAAAATATGGTCCCTCAAACCACAAAAAAAAGGTAAGAAATTATTCTAAGAGCCAACTTTGCATTGCATTAAAAAAAACTAGAAATGTTCGAATATTTCTAATTAGTCAAAAACATCTTCAATTTATGCCCTTTTGAACGATATGCAATAACCACAATATGCTTAAAAACAGCAAGAGTTATTTGTCAACTTTATCAAAAGTAGAATATCGTAAAATAATGCCCACCTTGATAAAGTTGACAAACAACTCTTGCTGTTTTTAAGTTTAAGCAAATTATGGTTATTGCATTGCATATCGCTCGAAAGGGCATAAATTGAAGATGTTTTTGATTAATTAGAAATACTCGATCATTTCTAGTTTTTTTAATGCAATGCAAAGTTGGCTTGAAACTATTTTTTATCTCTTTTTGTGATTTAAGGGCCTGTATTTTTCTTTGTAGCTGTCATGAATTATTAAATTTGTATGATTGTACGACTAGTCTAAATTAAAATAAAATAAAAATGTTGTCAGTTTTATAATTTTTCAAAAAGCTATTTCAGTTTGAAATGTGAAAATTGAAAATTTTGGAAAAAAATTAAAAACATTCAAAACAAAATCTTAGGGCCCAGGTTAAAAAATCTGAGTGGACCGCATAGCACACGGCCCCATCTATCTCAGATTTACGTATGTCTACTTATGTGGCGAACACCCTGTATGTATATGTATTATATTCTACGTCAACCAGATTTCTAAGTTTAAAATGTTTATTGAAAATAATTCTAATATTAAAAGTTACACAACACTACTGAATAATCATGTACGAGTAGTCCATAGCAAACAAAATAAATTCTTTGCAACAGAGATAAATAATTTGTTGTGTTTCAGAAATCATAAATATTATCGGAACTTTTCTTTTATTACATGAAATCTATCTTTAATTAGCTTTGATACCGTCAGAAGAAAACACAAACAACAGAACTAGTAAAGCATTTTTACGTTTGTTTACTTTTTGTCTGCAGTAGTTCATCTTACAAAGCTAATAAAGGGAAGTTTACTCTATCTAAAGATAATATTTCTTTTACTATTCATGTTAAACAACACCATTAAAAGCCAGTTGGCGTTTTAAAATAAAATAATACTTAATAAATCACTCTTTCATAATTAAATTCCAGGTTAAGTTGATCATTTTCTAAGGGCCGTTTGTACAATGTCTTGTCAATTAGTGAAATAAATTAAAATTTAAACTTTAGTTTTGGCACTACTTTCGAAATGTACCTGTTTTGTTTTTAAAAATTTAAAAGAATTTATTGAAGATCATTTGTATAGGATGCTTGTATACAGATTTTGCAAAAAGTATCCTTTTTTTGCTACCTTTGAGAAAATATAATTTTTCTCTCGGGTTTAAGGAAAGAAAAGTACTTCTATTTCTTCCTAGGATAAAATAGTTATGTATATATAGAGGGTGTCCGGAATAACTTGAAGTACATGGGGATCTTGGAAACCGTTGGAGATGCAAAGTCGGTTAAGTGGGAGAAAAAGTTGCGTACCAGAGTGCCCAACAATATTCCGTTTTGAGCATATTTTTAACTGGTCTCTTCAAAGATATACAGAGTGAAAACAAAATGTGCGTTTTAGAACAACTTTAATATTTCAATCATTATGTGGACTAAGACCCGTGAAAATTTCAGGAGAGGGTAAGACACATCTGCGAATTTAAAAAGGGTGTCAAAAAAATTCTAGGCCTACTATGTTGCGTGCAGCCATAATCAACTTTCGTTTTTCTTATAGCGCCATATTGAATTTTTACATTTTTAAAATGCTTAGAACATCCCTTTCCAACCGTGTATAACTCGTACTTATTAAACCAGTAAAAAAATGCAAAAATGACAAATTATCATTTTTCACATAGTAGGCTTATGTCTATTTCGTTATTATTGACGTATTCATATTTGACGTGGTCTCGTATTAATATTTTATTTCAATACGATAGTGTTGTTAATGAGACGTCCAAGAAAAGTTTGCTAAGTAGATAAAGTTAAAATGAATGCGTTTTCAAATAATGAAAGATATGACATGTTGAAATGTTTTATTTTATGCTGAAGGAACGACAGAAATGGCTGAAGAAATGTACTTGAATAAATACCCGGAAAAGCGACAACCCAGTAAGAGTATGTTTAGGCGTTTGAAAAATAATCTAATTAATTATGGGAGTTTTGTGAAATTAAAAAGGAATAAACCAGCAAATGAAAAATGCCGGATTATGCAAAGTGCCAATCGAGACGCCTCGTATCTCATTACGGCAAATTGAAGATACAGCAGGCGTTGCTCGCTCAACGGCCAGTGACGTTCTTAATCGGAATAAATTTCACCCCTACCGCGAACGAGTATGTCAGGAGCTTCCAAGATGGAGATCCAAGCAAGAGAGCTGCAATTCTGCCTTTGGTTTGGAACAATGCCACTTGAATCCAAATTTTCCTTTAAGAATTTTATGGTCTGATGAAAGTCAGCACCAACTGCGGAATGTTTAATCGCAAAAATACTGTTTTTTGGTCAGATGTGGGCCACATTTGTCCACATGAACTGAGGCATCAAATTAAATTTGGTTTAATGTTTGGATGGGAATCATTGGTACCCACGTAATTGGTTAACTATTTTTACAATGGAAATTTGTATTCCGAAAGATATTTAAATCTGTTACAAAATGACATAGCAGACGCACTTATGGATCTTCCTCTTGCAACAATCCAAAATATGTATTTTCATCAAGATGAGGCTGCCCCCCTCACAATGCTCGGATTGTCACTGACTATCTCAATACCGAATATCCCAATAAATGGATAGGTAATCAAGGACCCGTAAGATGGCCCGCTAGATCCCCAGATATGACACCCATGGACTTTTTCGTTTGGGGTACTTAAAAAACAAAATTTACGCTACATCATGAAACTGTCGACGCACTAAGAGTGGCTGTAGTAGAAGCTGTTAATAGCATCACCCCTGAAATGATCAGGCACTCTTCTGAAGCAGTATTAAGACGATACAGACTGTGCGTTCGGGAGAGTGGTGCCTTATTTGAACCAGCATCTTCAATAGACTATTGGTTTCTGTGATGTTTCTTTGCTACTTTTTTACCTAGTCTGCAGCTTAAGTCGTTTTATTGTAATTTTTTAAGTTTAGTTTTGATTTATTAGGTTCTTAGATTAAATAATTTGATCTTTTAATAACATTACAAAAAGCGGTGAACAAAAAATGCTCGACCTACTATGTGAAAAATGATAATTTGTCATTTTTGCATTTTTTCACTGATTTAATAAGTACGAGTTATACACGGTTGGAAAGGGGATGTTCTAAGCATTTTAAAAATGTAAAAATTCAATATGGCGGTCATAAGAAAAACGAAAGTTGATTATGGATGCACGCAACATAGTAGGCCTAGAATTTTTTTGACACCCTTTTAAATTCGCAGATGTGTCTTACCCCTCTCCTGAAATTTTCACGGGTCTAGTCCATATAATGATTGAAATATTAAAGTTGTTCTAAAACGCACATTTTTGTTTATATATATATATATATATATATATATATATATATATATATATATATATATATATATATATATATATATATATATATATATATATATATATATATATATATATATACAGTGTGTCCCAGATTGGTGGGGAATGTATGGGGATCCTGGAAACCACGATAGATAGAAAATCTGTTAAATGGTGAAAGTCTTGGACAATTATGTTAGTAAGCTAATCCCGTTTACTACATGGTTTTATCTATTCAGGTTTTTGAGAAATTTTAAAAAAAACCTCAAACATGCATTTTCGAAAATCGGCCATATTTTTTTTAAAAGTGAAAATTTTTAAATCTGTAAAAACTTCTTTAAGGCAACTTTTTTTGTAGAACATAACCGAGTGGTTAATTTTTATTTTTTACGTTTCGGGTTTTTATCATCAACTTTATTTTTTCATATGGACGCCATATTAGATTTTTACGCAGCCAAATAGTGCTTTTTATTCTGATTTCAACAATGTACAACATGTTATAATTTAAGAGTTTATAACCTGATTTATTTCAAAAAACAAATATTTTTTCAGTTGACCTTGATTCCGGCGAACGTCATTTTTTTTGTAAACAATAAAATATTAGTAATTGGCAAAATGGATAAGCTAAACAGACAGTTTACAGAAATGGGTCTCGCAAACATAGCTATAACGTTAAAACCGTGTTAAAACATAACTATACGTAACAAGTTAATTGAAACAAGTGAAAACAAAAACAATGAAAAGTGGCTAAACTAATAATTCTACTAAAATAAAGATGTAAAATAACGACTTAAAATTCAAAATGTTGTCCATTTCTCTCAACATATTAACGATATTTTTTAAGTAGTCCTAACTTCCCTATGAATGGTTGACTTAGGTATCTGGAATTCTCTATCAACATCCCTGGCTGAAGATGTTGGATTTTCTTTAAAATGTTGGTTAACTGCAGCATCTCGTTGTCGATTTTCTTCAACGTACTTCTTAGGTCGTGGTTTTTTAAAACTTCCGAATTCAAGCAACTTTGTAACCAGTTTTCGAAAGTATGTTAGTTTAGGATGCTGCCTTTCAGGAAAATTGTCGAAATACGTTTGCGCAGCTATATTAGCATTTCTTCTGCTGCCAATGACGCTAGATGGCATTCGCCGGAATTCATGCCAACTGAGAAAATATTTGCTTTTTGGAGTAGATGAGGTTACAAACTCCTAAACTATAACATGTTATACATTGTTGAAATCAGAATAAAAAGCACTATTTGGCTGCGAAAAAATCCAATATGGCGCCCATATGAAAAAGTAAAGTTGATGATGATTCTAAAAACCCGAAACGCAGAAAACAAAAATTGACTACTCGGACATATTCTACAAAAAAAGTTGCTCCAAAGAAGTTTTTACAGATTTGAAAAATTTTTACTTATAAAAAAATATGGCCGATTTTCGAAAATGTATGTTTTAGGTTTTTTCAAAATATCTCAAAAACCTGAATAGATAAAACCATGTAGTAAACGGGATTAGCTTACTAACATAATTGTCCAAAACACACACACGTAGGTTACGTTCCCCATTCTTGATACATTTCTGGCGCGGCAGTATATCTTTCTTTTTTGATCAGGGGGATTTGCAATGGCCGGCACGATCTCCCGATTTATCCGCTTGTGATTTTTTTTGTATGGGGTTTTTTAATATCCCGTGTTTATGTGAACCGTCCAAGGACCCTTCAAGATTTAAAGAACGACATCCAGAAAGAAATTGCACACATAACACCCGCTATGCTTGAAAGAGTCATGAGAAGCGCAAAATCGGTTTACTCAATGTATCAAGTGAGGGACGTCACCTACGTGATTTGCTCTTCAAAGCTATGTAAAAGAAAACTTTAGGTATGTACCAACATTGTTAAAACCAAATTAAAACTTTTTGATTGATACAATGCGTTTTATTAACTTTTGAAAAAAAAAGTTATGCTGCCGGACCCCGTATATATCAATAGGTACTACAATTTATTAACCACGAAACAAAAAAAAAGAATAATTATCAATTATTAAAAGCTATTGTACAACCTGTCAGATTATTCTGGAGATATTAAATGTGTTTAAAATAAAATACTTTATAAAAAATCGTTTATATAGCTTATATATTTCATTTTTAAATTGAGATAAGGTAGTTCACTCTGGAAAGCTGCTCGTGTGCAACCTGTCCCCAAGAAAGGATCCAAAACTCTCCCTTCTAACTATAGACCTATATCTCTTCTTTCAGTTGTTTGCAAAGCAATGGAAAAATTTATTAACTGAGAAACTGAAAACATAAGATCTTACATGATAGACAATATGAATTCCGTCACAGTAGATCCACAGCTGATCTTCTTTCCTTTGTCTCACACAACTGGAACAAGTCCCTTGAGTTTCTTGGTGAATCCCAGATCGTTGCTCTTGACATATCCAAAGCTTTCGATCAGGTCTGGCATGATGGGCTTCTTAACAAACTTCCTTCTTTCGGTCTTCCACCTAAGCTTTGCTTTCCAGTTTCCTTTCTAATCGACGTGTATGAGTTAGTGTAGATGGTCATTCCTCCAGCTTCTACCAAATTAATGCTGGGGTGCCCCAGGGCTCAGTGCTGGCACCCACGCTGTTTCTTCTACACATTAACGATCTTCTCTCTTCCACAATCAAGCCCATTTATAGTTTTGCTGACGATAGGACCCTTCACTCTAGTATTCAATTTCTTAAGCCACCGTGTAATCCTAATTTCTAAAACAAGCGCAGGTCAATGCAGATATCTCTTTCACAAGACCTCAAACTTGTCTTGGAATAGGGCGCCAAAAATCTTGTTCAGTTTAATGCCTCGAAAACGCAGTCATGTTCGCTGTCGCGAAAAAAGTCTGCAAATGCTCATCCCTTACATATGAGAGGCCAAGTTCTGCAGAACAAAGAGTCGTTTGGATTTCCAGTCCGAGCCAGAAAATATTTATCTTCTTCCAATCTATGTATCCCAAATCAGACCCCTTTAGAAAATTGTTCTCATGTCTGAGGGCTTCCTCTTCTTGCCCACCGTCCAGCTGTAAGGGATCTGTCGCTCTTCTATAGGTATTTTCACGGCTTCTGCTCAGAGGAGTTGGCCATCAGTATAATTCCTTCTCAGGCACCTCCCAACAGAGCAACACGTAGTGCAACTTTTATGCATTCTTTTACAGTTCAGTTAGAGAGGCCCAATTTCCTGCTTTCTTCGTTCCTTCATCCCTAGAGTATCAAGACTATGGAACCTGCTGCCCGCAGAAGTTTTTCATTCTCCTCCCAATCTCCAAATATTTAAGTCCCGTGTGAACAAACTCACTTAAGACACCCACGGTACGTTAGTACTTCGTGAACTGTCCCAAGATAAAAAAAAATTATCGTAAACAAAAGTATCGCCTTATAGTAAGTAAAGCCCGGCCTGTCTATAAGTCAAATCGAGATTGGCATGAACATCTTATATCTTTGTCTCTTCCATGCCATCCGAGCTGGATCTCTCTTTAACAAAAAATGGATTGTTGAACGGGCAGAGATTCCCTTGACTAGAATCAGTTTACGGATCATGTATTTTTTAAATTTTAGTTTGATTCGTGATGCAGTATTTTAACTAGACCACAAATTAGCGCTGTTCCAAATAAGATCAAATACGCTTTACCAAAAGTTAGAGGTTTTCAGTGCTTGAAAATAATATTTTTGTAGCAGACCCATGTAAACTTTCAAAAATCAATATTTTTTAACAAAACGATCAAAAAATTAGGTTTTTCTTAAATTTTCTAATACTTGATTTATATTGCATTATTTTGAAAAAAAAATATCTTAAGAACCGTTTTCCAGATATTCCGAAATGAATGGAGGGCTTTCATACATAAAGTTTAATTTAGGTTGGAACTGACCACTGATTAGTTCTAAAATTATTTTAAGGTAAATACATGACACCTTGGTTTGAACCACAGATCGACACTTATTTTACAAGCCGCTTTAGGTGAGCATAAATATTAGACTATTTTGTATCATATAAGTTTGTGCCTAGCGTGCAACTAGACTTGTTAAGTTATATTTTCTATTGGTGAATTCATATTTTAAGGTCCTTGTTAAAATCACATTATTTAAAATAATGCATTACTACTTAGAATTCAACAATATCAATTGCCATTTATATAGAATTTTGTAAGAAATTTGAATAGGTCGATTACCCTGAATATGTTAGTACCACCAGTATTTACCACACGATATTTTTTATTGCAAAACAATGACCGATTTTAAGAAAACGTTCTGTAATGTAACTGTGTTTTTCGTGCCTGTTTTTATTCACGAATTTATCATAAAATTACAATACGACATCGGAATTATTAGTGGCCTGAACGTTCATTCTCGAAAATAAGGATGTGTGGGTTCTGTATATGCAATACAAACATGGGCTACTTAAATTATTTTAAATTATTTTAATTTCAGGTATCTGCAATAAATTGAACTTTATAATGCGTCAATCATTTGAAATTTATAAAAGGCAAAGCGTCAGTAAAATTACCTATGATTTAGGGTATATAAAACAACTCAAGGAAGTTTAAAAAATGTCCAGCCCAGTATGAAAATAACTGTCAGAGTTGGCCCCGCCGATTTTGCGCAATAACGAAATTCCACGAAATATTTAATGTGTTGCCTACTTACACACTGATAAATCAGTGTGTAGTTAGGCAACACATTATACTTTTATGAGAGCCTATTAGTTTCGATTGTTTTGCTTTGTGTGATTTATTTTGGTTGCAGAAGTTTTTTGGATTGATAAAAACCTTCTTATTTTAGTGATTAGTGTTTATTAAATTGTGACTATAATTTTGTGTTTGTTGTTTTTACTTATAATATGTAAAAAATGACTAGAGGTTTATGGTTTTGTCTTACAAATCTAAGGGTAAAACCCGGTTTTTTTTTACTTTAGGTAAGTATTTTTATATTTAAATTAGGTGCTTCTTATGAGACGTAACGTTAGGTAACCGAATAAATAATAATATATAATTATGAATTATAAAAATTGAAAATTTCATACGAAATACAGTGAGAAAAAAAAACAATCTTAACTATTTTTTGATGATTTCCACTATGTTTGTGTATTTCGGGAAAAAAGAAATAAGGTTTAAAAGGTACTTTTACATTTAATAATTTATAATTTTTTTTAAAGGACCAAAATTATTAATTATGGGCAGACCGGAAAAATTTTAATTTATCAGGTCCTCTATTGAAAAAAAGAAAAAAATTTTTATGTTAAAGTTCCTTTTGCTTTTTCTGTATTTGTTTAAAAAGAAATTAGATTTTGGGTTTTCTTAAACTTACTTATAAATTTTTTAAGTCGACATACTGTAGACACATAATATTTAACGGTTACTTTACAATGGATACCAAGTCCCAAAAGGTTACTAAACATTATTAACCACTGTTACTCTTCTCATGAATGTTTGTTATTAGTGAAAAGTATATGCCTAAAAAGCAGTTATAAAAATGTTCACTTTTAATGTAAAACCAAATCTTGGATGATTAAACTCTTTTACTTTTTCCCTTCTTTTATCACTTTGGGGATAAGACATGAAACTTATACAATTTTGAAATTTTTTTTTTAAAAATCGTGTTTTTATTTATTTACTAAGATTTTTGGAAAAAATAAAAAACTCAAAAAATATCCCCATTTAAATAAAAGGGCTTAAAGTGGGCCATCTATTCTTTCCATATTATATCAGATGATATAAAATCCAATATTACAAATAATTTTAAATATTCATGGAGTATCGTTTAATAACCAACAATTTTGTGCAAAAAATAAAAAAAAAACGGAATGCTTGAATTTGACATTTGATGATGTAATTTTATAGATAGTAACAAAAATTATGGAAGTCCGGCTCGACCTACTATTCATTGCGCAAACTCCGCGGGGCCAATTCCCCGATTCCCGCTGCCCTGCACGCCTGGACAATTTTGTACTACAGTATTGGGCTTCCATACACCTTTATACTTCCTTGGAACAACTACATTCGGGCCATTTTAATTTAAGCGTGACGACATTATCCCGTTTTACAACATCCAGGTTGTTTTAATAAGTACGGTTAAGCACCAATTAAATAGGCGTTAAAAGTGCCAAAACTGTTTAACACAATATTTTTCTATAGCATCTGCGAAAAAGCCTAAAAATATGTAAATTAAATAGTAGATTACCATTCATATGAAATTTTTGCAATTATTTTAAAATCAGAATAATGGTCCAAAACGGACTAGATTTTAAAGCTTTCAGTTAAGTGTCTACCAAGCTTGCGAGAAAAATATGTTTCAAAATATCGGTTATGGTTAGTAATCGTGATTCATCCTCTTTAATAACACAGGTCGACATAATTTTTGTAACATTGACGAGAATGCTTATTTTGCGTTTCATTTGGAAAGTTAATAAAACACCTTTTTCCAGAAATGGCTAGCACGTCCCATTTTCAAGTACCCGCTTCTCTTTTATATAATGCGATCTTCGAAATCATTTTTTCCTGCCTTAGGACCGGAAAGTACAACAAGACCGCAGAGCGGCTATTTTCGCAGTATTGTACGAACCTTTAAGAGTTTTATTGTTTTCCAAATTTTAGTTGGTTTCTGTCTCGTTTACAGTACAGTTAAGTGTTTAAGTCAATTTTGATATAAAATGGCAATTTTTGTTATGTGGACGATTTATTATAAAGTCCCTAGCTAGACCTATATCTAAGGAAGTCAAAAAAGCCTAATTTTTATATTTTAAAAACTCTATGCCGTTTGCCGTTCCTATGGTGTGGAGAGAACCCACTGATCATGTAAGTGATTGCTACTTTTGCATCACTAAAACAGAAGGGATTTCAGAAAAGCATAGAGACATGACGTATAAGTCAGCGCTAAGGTCAGTTCCTCATTGCCAGGAACTACCGGTACCGATAGCGCCTTTAAACCTGGACTTCGTGTTTCCAGTGATTCTAATTCTTCATCAGAATCCGATCCACAACTTCCTGAGAACACCAGTTGTGACCCAACATTTTTACCAACTAGCAGTAAACCTTAATTAATAACGAATTAAATGACTTGGTACGTGCCCTTGGATTGTCAAAACAAAAATCGGTACTTCTTGGTTTCAGACTACAATAGTGGAACTTGTTAGATAAAAAAGTAAGTGTTTCACTTTACCGAAAACGGAATGTCACATCATTAAGTTTTTTTTAATGGATGGGTCGCTATGTGTCTGTTATGATATTGATGGTTTAATGATTGAGCTTAATATGGAACACTATCCTAGCGAGTGGCGTTTAGTCATAGATTCATCGAAATACAGCCTAAAAGCAGTCCTACTTTATAATGAAAACAAAAAACCATCTTTTCCTTTAGTTCATTTAGTGACAATGAAAGAAACCTATGACAACTTAGCAACAAAATTAAATCGTGTTAAAATATTTCCTCAACTAAGTGATGCAAAATCAAAAGAAGGCTTATTTATTGGACCTCAGATAAGAAAGCTCCTAGATGATCGCCGGTTTCAAGAACAATTAAATAAAAAGGAATTGGAAGCTTGGACGTATCTTGAACGTGTAGTAAAAGGATTTCTGGGCATCAAGAAAGATGAAGACTATCAAAGCCTCATAGATGAACTCTTGAAAACCTATTAATTACTAGTGTCGCATGTCTCAAAAATACATTTTTTGCACTCCCATTTATATTTTTTCCCCGAAAATTTGGGTGTAGCAAGGGACGAACAAGAGAGAGGTTTTACCAAGAAATCAGGACGATGGAAACAAGATACCAGAGACGCTGGAACCCATCTATGTTGGGCGACTACTGACGGTTTTTAAAAAGGGACGATGCCACAAAACACAAAAGAAAAAAGTGAACGTTTTTGTCGCTGTATCATATCTCGTGCAATATATTTTTATTCACATAACAACCAATCCTCAATAATGTTTTTGCATAGATTCTACATGTTTTATGTTTATATTAAATAAACATATTAGATTGTAAAAATATGTCGTCTTCTTTTTTCTCCTTATAACAAAAAACTGTACGTGTTCCAGTAATTAGCTTAGCTTTTCGTCAATATTACTTAACAAAAATTTAAATTTGTTGACTTGTGTAATTGAAACATTCAGTAAATTTGGAGTTAAAGCCTGTACATTTTAAAAAGTGTGTTTAATTAAAATAAATCCAAAATTCAATGCTTTGCATAACGTAAATGGAAAATACCCAGTATATTAAGTCTTGTACAATTTGAGGTAGTAGGACATATTCCACTAAATAGTAAGTAAACAGAAGAAGATTTTCCTAGTTGCACCATTTTAAATAAGGAATAATACACAAATTAAAGTTTATTGTTCAAATTAGTTTTTTATAAAGTGTAGTTTTGGTCCAAATAAAAAAATGTATCAAAAAACCAAAAGAGACGTTAGGAAAATGTAAAGTTTAATTTATAGTCGGAGAAAATTTAACGTGATCGGTTATGTGGACCAATAGTAGTGTCTTATGGTTGAATACTAGAGACATCATATTGCCACGTTGACATCCATTAGATTTGTATCCGAGGGTAGCTACAGGGGGTTAAAGTAGTGTTTTTTGTCGATCAACGTTTCGATGATTTGTTTAAAAATGTTAAAAATTGGGAATTTCCTACGGGCGCCTCTCTAAGTTTGGACCGGAGGGGCGCCTGGGGGTTAATCACCCTAAAATTTAGGGTAGTTATTGTAATTTGTGATAAAGGCACCAATCGCTGTATTGGTTTTTTAACATTTACGGAATCATATTACGAAAGGCGCCCCTCTGAAATGGGTAGTTTGGCCGCAAATGGAGGCAGTTGTCACAAGTAGAAATAATAACGTGATTCGTAATAATAGTAATAGAGGCGTCAATTACATGATTTACTCATTGGTATATAAGGTATTATATTTCAAAAAGGTGTTTCTTAGTTGGTTAGTTTGGCCGTAAATGAGGTAATTTTTTACAACGTGGGAAAAATATCGTTTTTCGTGACTGCCCTCTAAGTTGGGTTGCGCAAGTAGGAAAATAACGTGGTTCGTGATAAGGACGCCAATTGCATAGTTTACTCATTAGTATATAAGAAATCATATTCCAAAAATGCCCAGTTCTGAGTTGAGTAGTTCGGCCGTAAACAGTTAAAAGTGAGCCATCTCTGGCGTTGCTTGCGTCACAACTGAACCTGTGAATAAATAACTTTAATTACCTTAATGTATCAATTGCAAGATATTTACGACATTAAGACGTAAATAAAAAAAAAAAAGATTTTAAAAGCTTACAAGTCAAGATTAACTAAAAAATCAGGTAATTTTTAATTAAAAAGTATGTAATTATGTAATTATTATTTTTGGATTCTTTTAGATTTTTTTTGTCAATTAATGACCATTTTAATTTAACAAACAAAAAAGGCAAAACTAATAATAATATTGATGATTTTAAATAATTTATTGCGAACAGCAGAAATCGGAGGTGTAAGGGAATGTGAAAGTAATCAGTTTAGAGTATTTTATTTACAAACAAATATAGTGATGATTGTACATTAAATTTAAAAATTTTCACCGCCTGCACAATCATCATTATAATTATCGTTTTATCGCTTCCAAAATTTTCACCTCTTGGTAATCAATACCATCCACATTATTATCAAGGTAATTGTGCAAAACTACCTACGTCGCGAATATTTTCAGGCAACTGCGGTCCACCAAACAATTTAAATGTATAATTTTTTTTCACCTGGTTAATGTATCTTTAAACCAACCATACTCAGTACAGTACGAATAAGTTATGTCGGAACTTCTTTATGGGCATTACTAAATATTGGTAATATAACGCGCCCTTAACAAGTGCTGCGTTTAGTAAATATTTTTTAAGAAAGGGCTCGTCACATCAATTACACCATATCGACGTTTGAATAATAAAAATCACTAATTTATAACCACAAAGCAATAATTTTTTCATTAAATTTGACTGTGTTATTACCGTTATTTGGAGAATAGCCCATAGAATTACAATACGTTGGACTATAGAATAAATGTCTTCGAATACGAATTAGGAGAAATATTTAAAATTCGCATAGGCTACTCGCTTTGTGCCTTGTTTCTCACATAAAAATGAACTTTACCCAGCAGACGTAATTTTGTATCCATTTGTTCTTGTTGCATACATTTTATTGTCTTTTATTTTGTCCTTGTACTGTCTTACTTTTTATTGCTTTTCTGTGTTTCTTATTACAATGGTATGATTTACTAACTTTATCTATATGGAAATTTACCATTTAACTAAGTGTTACCATATCTTTTTCGTTAAAGAGTAAAAATTACTTAGGAATGGTGAAGTTTTGGTATTTTTAAAAATGTATCTTGTCTTATAAATTTAAATTTTAATTTTAACTTTTCACAGAAAATTTAACTCTACACTGAAAGTCATTTTTGTTTAAAGCCTGAAGCAGTTGAATGTGATATGCATAAAAATGATGTACCTTAAAAATTCTCTAAACTGACCATTTACTTATTCAAACTTCTTTCCCTACATGTGCCTGACTAATATTTGGATTTTCTTTAGCAGTCAACAAAACCGCTATTTGATTTTCCTCCCTTGTAACCGTTTTAGTTTTCTTCCTTTTTGTAATCTACGCCCCTTGTTTTAAGAAAACACGTGAGCAGTCTTTATTTTTTTTTTAACTTTGGACAGTCCATGAAGGCTAATACCTAAGTACTAACGTACCGTGGGTGTCTTAAGTGTAGTGAGAGGGAGTTTGTTTACACGGGACTTAAATATTTATAGATTGAGAGGAGAAGGAAAAGCTTCTGCGGGCAGCAGGTTCCATAGTCTTGACACTAAAGGGATTAAGGAACAAAGAAAGCGGGAAGTTCGGGGCCTCTCTAACTGAACTGTTAAAGGATGCATAAAAGTTGCACTACGTGTTGCTCTGCTGGAAGCTGCCAGAGAAGAAATTATACTGGCCAACTCTTCTGAGCAGAAGCCGTGAAAATACCTATAGAAGAGCGACAGATCCCCTACAGCTCGACGTGGGCAAGAAGAGGAAGCCTTTCTGTAAGCGTGGGATCATTAATAAGACGAACGGCTCTTCTTTGAATGAAGTCCAGAATGCTAAGTGTGGTAGGGGACGCCATTCCCCAGATATGAGAACAATATTCTAAAGAGGGTCTGATTTGGAATACATACAGAGTATACAGATTGGAAGAAGAAAAATACTTTTTGGCTTGAAAGAGAAATCCAAGCTTTTTTGAAGCTGCTGAGGCTAAGGATGTAATGTGCCAGTTGAAGCCATTCTTAAAAGTAACGCCGACAAGATTAAACGACTTTTTGTTCTGCAGAACTTGGCCGCTCATATGTAACGAATGAGCATTGGCAGACATTTTCCGCGACAGCGAACATGACTGTGTTTTCGAGGCATTAAACTGAACAAGATTTTTGGCGCCCCAATCCAAGATAAGTTTGAGGTCTTGTGAAAGAGATATCTGCATTGACCTGCGCTTGTTTTCCAAATGAGAATTACATGGTGGTTTAAGGATACTTAAGTGGAGGGTACTATCGTCAGCAAAATTATAAATGAGATTGATTGTGGAAGAGAGAAAATTGTTAATGTGTAGGAGAAACAGTGTGGGTGCCAGCACTGAGCCCTGGGGCACCCCAGCATTAATTTTGTAGAAGCTGGAAGAAAGACCATCTACAGTAACTGATATACGTCGATTAGAAAGGAAACTGGAGAGCCTAAAGCCAAGCTTAGGTGGAAGACCGTAAGAAGGAAATTTGTTAAGAAGCCCGTCATGCCAGACCTGATCGAGAGCTTGGGATATGTCAAGAGCAACGATCTGGGATTCACCAAGAAACTCCAGGGACTTGTTCCAATTGTGTGACGGAATCCATACTGTCTATCATGTAAGATCTTGTATTTTTCCAGATACTTTAAGATTTGGAAATTGTCTAGTGCTGCTAAAGCTTATCGGTTCTGGAAGGCGCCTTTCGGGAAACTGAGCCGCATACAGTCTACTTGCTAAAAAACAATTTTTGAAAAATTCTTTTTTATATTAAAATATTATTTGCTAAAATATCTTACCTATGTATTTCGAAAGCGTAATGTCAGAATTATTTGTTGATAAACATTGCTGTTTTTCCACAGCCGTCTACATCTTCAAAAATATTTTACTAATGAAATAGGCATATTTGTAGTTTTTGGTAAATATCTTGATAACGGTCCAGAATACCAATACACTTTTAATAAAATAATTAATTTGTATTTAATTTCTTTATTAAACACTATAATAACATACAGGTGCATCATTTAAAAATCTTAATAAAAACTGGTTTGAAATAAGAAAAATCTAGTTAATGTTAAGGTATTGTTAGATTTCTTGTAATACTTTTCAGACAATAAAGCTCGAACAGAACATATCCAAGACTGTTTTTTAACTGTTTTTAGCCTGCAAAAGGTTTATTATTGTTTTTAATTTATTGCTTGTAAACTATAAGGACAAATTAAATAAAATTTTGGAAATTAAGAAGAATCAGAAAAAAAACCAAACTAAGCTAAAAAAGCAGGGTGTACCAATTAAGAGAAATAATTTTATGTGGTGGAGAACCTCAAATCGTTTGTGGTTAACTGTTAAAAGTTTTTATTAAGGTCAAGTTAGAGAAGAAAGCAACTTAATAAGTTTGCTAACATAAAATTTATTTCAAGTTAAACTAGAGTACCTACAAGATAAATTATTTTTCGTCTGATTTTCACATTAATAAACGTATCGATAATATCGCCGAAGTCTATATTTCCAAAACATCATTCTTTAAACTAAGGAGAACCAAAATATTTAATCTGTCCTCGGTCATGGAACTTCGAAGTTTATTTTTTTAAGCTTCAGTTTTGAAAAGGCTCTTTTAGCCGTACAATTTGTCACCATTAGTGTGAGAAAAATTCTCAGAATTATCTCAACGTTGGAAAAGCACTCTTTAACATTGTTTTTACCAACGAATTCTTGCATAGAAATAAAGTAAACAAACCTTGTTTGGCATTAATATATTTAGGGGGGCAAGGAGGCATAGTTCTTGTAAACACACTGCACCGGCAACATTGATTAAACACACTGAATAACATCACTCCGGAAATAATAACTTTTTCAATGTTTATGACATTGCACCATAATTTACATTTTTATAAATCGATGATTCTTTATTGTTAAAAAATATTTTTAATGCCGGAAAACTATTTTTGTTTATTATCTGAAGTGGCAGACAGATATGACATTTATTTTAGATGCTCAATTCGATTGCTGTTGATCAAGTCAGTTTACAAAACGTATTATTGAATAATACAATCTACCAAATAGAGATAAAATGACATCGAAGTGCCGTACAAGACCTGATTTACTATCATTTTTTATTAAACGAATGCAGCTGCTGTCCAAATCAACCTTGTTGCCGGTGCTTGGAACTGCCATATCAATAAATGTTTATATTTAAATCGATGTTGCCCATATTAACACAAAAACCAATATTTTTGAATAATTTTATTACATTTTTAAGATAATTTCCTGATTTTGGTTTTTGCGATCTGGCAATTTGTTTACGTTTTTCCAAAACAATCACTATACCAAACACCCCGCCTACAAACTGGCGTTAATTCGAGTCCTTAAGTTTGTTGGTTTTTACACAACAATTCATACATCCATCTCTCATAGCTAATATTTTCTTATCTCTTAGGTTCAAATTCTTCATACTGAACTATAAATAGTTTGAAATGAATTTGTTGCCGAGAGTATCATCTACGTCGTCGCAGTAGGTTTTCACCAAGTTTTGGTGGCACACAAAATATCTTGATCAGAAATAGTTGTTAAATTTTTCAAAAATCTAAATTGTACATTTAGAAGTGAGTACGCGTCCATTCTCTTTTAAAGAGCGGCCATGAGCTGGTCGACAACTGGGATGTAGCTTTGAGTCCTAAATTTGTCCGAGCGTGACAACTGAACTTCCGAAGCTTGTGGGAAATCTAAAGTGGAGAACCAGACGTTGCTTTTCGTTTTTTCCTTTTTTCTTTTCGTAGTTTCGGCAATCAACTAGCTCGAAAGATTTTACTTCACATTCATTAAAACTGTCTCTTTTATTCTCAATGATTGATTTTAATGAAGTAAGCAGTGCTGCAGCAGCATTCAAGTCAAGCCTAGGATTTGGTAAGTATTTTTTTTCTTTATATGTCCCAAAACAAAATCCCAAAAAACTGTATTCACATGAATGAACGTATCGATAATACCGTCGAAGTCTATATATTTGGCTGTTTCTAACTTTGCCACCCTATCATGCAGACCGACAGCTCTTGATTTAGCTGTGTCTTCTTCGTCCTCAATAATTTCTTCGAGGGCATTTATAAAACCTTTATATAACCTCGCAAGAGTGATTTAGTGGCTTCAACTGGACATGACCAGCGAGTTGTAGTCGTTGTTTTAGGCACAAGAATAGGTTGGTCAGTTTTTGCTTCTCTTAAACAGCGACCAACTGTATTTTATCGGTTAGTTAAAGCAGTAAAATATATATACAGGCGGGCGGCAGGACTTTTTGGACAGATAGAGGGAGCGAGACGCCCCTCTATAGCTTCATAAACGCGTCTTACTCGCTTTCTCAATGGGAAAAGTCCAGCTTTTTTAATGGTAAAATTGATGCGCGCGCCGTGTGACACGCCATTTTCCGCTGTTTCTATTGGTCTAGCGCGGCGCGGAAGAATGCGCGAAAGGCCCCATTTGTGTTCATATTTCGTGCTGCTTGATCTCGAAGATTTTTAAATGTTAACGTTTCCTGTTAAAAAAATATGTTTTTTGTCTAACTATTTGTAACAAAACTCAGCATTTTTTGTTTCTACTGAGCCTTTATCGATTTTTTATTTTTTTTTTGTGGTGTGGTGGCCCATAGGCAACTGCCTATATTGCCTATGCTTAAATCCGGCATTGCTTTGGAGAACCCTACATACAGAAAACGCTTTCATAGTATGAATGGGATACACATTGAGTCAATGGGGTACTGTATTTGCAATACCTGAATGACATTTGTGATTAAATAAATGAATATCTTACTTTTATTTATTTATATCTCATTGAAATTAATTCAAACATAAGAATCATTGAAGTAAAATCTGATCTTATTTAAACATTATCAATAATAGGTATACTTACTAAAGTCAGAATAATTAGGATCTACACAAGCATTGACATTTAACCATTGAGTTAAACCCCAAACCTGTTGTCGTTCAGTTCTGCCAGCGCCGAAGTTGCCGAATACCGATATGAAGGTGGGACGTCGTGTTGTTTTTAATTTTAGCTATCGTTAAATTAAATATACGCCGCATTGAAATAATGGTCACGATATTGTGCCAATCACAGTATTGTTTAAGGCGAAGGGAATATTGGTATTCACCGTACGACACTTTTAATTTAACCCAAGTTAAGTTTCCATTGCAATAAACATTGCAAATTTTTCCTGGATTACATAAGCTTTAAACACAATAATTTCTGTAATTTTCAAGGAAGTACAGATTTCCCTTAGTTTTAAATATATAGAATCATTTACATAATAACAAGATATTTTAACTTAATACTATTTTGATATAGTCTGAATATAGAACTTGTAATAGCGTCAATTATTTCTCCTTAATTGTCCCAAACATAATTAATTAAATAAACTTTAACTTTAATTGAATAAATAAAAAATCAAACAATCAAAGCCTTGTTATTTAATATATTATAGTGTTTTTTTCTGTGTATATACGTAAAAATATTTTTTCAAAATGCAGTCATATGCACAGTATAGGTCTGTTAAGTTCCTAATTTAATTGGTTTAGAACCTATAGATGCGTAACACAATATTCCATTGCATATCATTATCTTACTGCGAGACCAAAAAATATGGACTAAATCTTGTTTGATTCTTCACAAGGCGTTGTCTGGTTGACAAAGTTTCTAGAATACAACATAATAAAAAAGAGCCGAATTAAAAAATTTAAAGCGATGTCAAACATTCTCCGTTGTCTTTAGCCTTCCATGAAATGGAAAGAAATTCGCCAGACTTGTTCCCTTATACCACAAGGTATTTTAATGGGACAACTTTCGTTGTTACTTAAACCTAAAATGGGAATTTGGTGTTAAAAAATGTACTTGAGAGTTTTGGGAAGTTCGAATTAAGATTTACCGTAACGGTATACTTATATACTTAGAAAATCATAATTAAGCCTATCAATTGGATTAAAGGAAACGTAGATTTTTAATCTTGAGGCAGTACTTGGTAGCTTGAAACTTACCATGGAATACAAAGTTTTAGAAGTTTGAAGGGAAAGGAAAGACCTCTACAGGTAGCAGATTCCACTAGAAGTGAAGGCATGGATTAAGGAGGAAGTTCAGAGCTTCTTCAGATTCGGATTGACTGTAAATGAATGCAAGAGGATACAAAAATTTTTGTTTTTATCAAGGAAAATCAAAACAATTTTTTACTTTTTTGATGTTTTTGGGTTAGTTGATCAAGAAAAATATGTTTTTATTTTTTTTTAGTTCATGTGTCTTTGTCTGTAAATGACTGTGGTTATAGTCACAGTACAGGCCCCCCCTGGCAAGTTGATAACCACATACTTTATAATTCGTGAGGAACTTCGTTTCGACGAGTCTACCACACTTTTCCTCTGCGACTTTTCTCGATTCCTCCGCTTTTCCGCTCGAAAAAGCCCTATATTATGGCGAAATCCCAAGGTTCTGTCACAACCACAACTTTTTTTTTAGCTAAAGTTACTGCAAATTTTGTTAAAAATGTGAATTTAAACTTGTCCGACAAAAATTTGTCCGACTTTTTCATGTCTACCGCTTGAAACATGCCCAAATGACAGGGTATTGAAAACCTATCACCACATAGGTAATTTTTGGTAAAATTAATTGTAAATAATTTATAAAATACCATTTAATGTTTGTCCGACAAATTTCAAGCCGCATTTTTTCAGTCCGACAGCTGGAAATTGGAATTTTGACGGGGTATAAAAAATCGTTGACCACAAACCTAATTTTTACTTTTTTTCTTTTAAATTTATTGTAGAAAATAGTGATACCCCTGTCCGACAATTTAGTGTCCGCCTTTACCTTCAAAAATAATAAAAACTACATAAACATAATTTTTGCAGTGTTCCGTAACACCTCGTATTAAAACACGGATCCTAGATTAACACCTTTTCATTGGAAATCAGGTTCACAAAAGTTTCTATGGTAACAACAATGCAACGTACACTGTAACTGTCTCGGGTTAAGTACAGGATAGGTCAAAAAATATAAAAATTGTACAGGAGTAAAGTACCCTTATTTAAAAAAAATCAGCAAAAGGTTATGAAGAAAAGTTCTGAATTAAAAGTTATGCCTCAATACCAAAACATGGCCTCCTAAGATTTTTTTTGAAAACCTTTAAAATTTTCTAATTTTTTTTTATTTACCTTAAACACTCTCATAATTTATTTTAAATCAAATTAATTTCGCATAATTTTGTTCAAATTCAAGCATATTTGTAACATTAACAAAGATTTTTAATTTTTTAAGGAATCATAAACTTCATGTGTGTTGCAACGTTATTAAACACAACTTTAAAATTTTACAAAAATTCTTTTTAAAAAGGTAAAACATTAGTAATGATAAAATGCATATTAAAAAACGCTCTTTTAAATTGCAAAAATTTTATTTTATATATTTATTAAAAAGCTGTACAAATTAAAAGACATCATTAAAAAACCTACTAAAATTATCGCGGATACTCATGAAAAAAAACAAATGGGGGTTAAAAGTAAACATTATGACGGTTTGGTGACAATAATTTTATTTCTTGAATAATAGTTCAAATGTGAGATAATATAAATATATATATATATATATATATATATATTATATATATATATATATATATATATATATATATATATATATATATATATATATATATATATATATATATATATATATATATATATATATATATATATATATATATATATATATATATATATATATATATATATATATAATATAAATATATATTTTTTTTTTTTTTTAAAAAAAAAAATATATATATATATATATATATATATATATATATATATATATATATATATATATATATATATATATATATATATATATATATATATATTTATATATTATATAATAAATATTTTATTAATATAATGATATTTTGCAATTATAAATAATTTTGTTGGACCAACGATTTGCGGATATATTTTGTCGGACAATATATTTTTTTCTTTAAAAATACTTTTTCTTTCGTGTGTTATTTTTGTCCGACATGTGGTAAACGATTTTTTATACCCAGTCAAAATTCCAATTTCTAGCTGTCGGACTGAAAAATGCGGCTTGAAATTGTCGGACAACCATAGGATATTATTTTATAAATCATTTACAATTAATTTTACCAAAATTACCTATTGGTGATCGGTTTTTAATCCCTGTCATTTGGGCATGTTTCGAGCGGTAGACATGAAAAAGTCGGACAAATTTTTGTCGGATAAGTTTAAATTCACATTTTTAACAAAATTTCCAGTTACTTAAGCTAAAAAAATTGTGGTCGTGACTTTTTAGAACCTTGGGAAAACGCCATAATATAGGGCTTTTTCGAGCGGAAAAGCGGAGGAATCGAGAAAAGTCGCAGAGGAAAAGTGAGGTAGACTCGTCGAAACGAAGTTACTCACGAATTATAAAGTATGTGGTAATCAACTTGCCAGGGGGGGCCTGTACTGTGGACTATTAATTATTGGTATTATGATAACAAAAAAAAATGCAAAATTGAAATAAACTTGGCAGTTTCTTATCATTAGGAGAAAAACTAACCAAAACTAACCAAATTTTGTACCGTTGGTGGTGTGGGTTACTATGTCACCTTTTAAACATATTTTTCCCAATTACATCCGAATTTTCCAGGAAAATCCCTTTCTTTGTAGTTTCTAGTAGGGCAAAACAAAGTGCCATTCTCATGCATTATTTTACGGTTCATCTGGAAAAGCTCTTAATTCCCTACTTTGTCCGCCCCCCTTTCCTTAAGTGTTAAAACTGTTAACTGACTGCAAAGCTTTTTCATTAAACTGCCTCCTTCAGATATTCATAATACATTTGTATTTAAGCTGTAAATCATGAAATACAATATTATTTATACCAATGTGGTAGTGGCAAAACTCTTTTAAATTTTAAGTAAAACTGCACATTGTGAATGCAGTGTTAGTGTGACTTTTTATCTTGTTTCCGAGAGGTGTCGATAGAACGTAAAAAGATATCAAGTTAACTTGACCGAAAAGGACCATGGGACATAAAAGATCGATTTAAACATAATGGTCACTTTGGCGACACACGCACGTGACCGGCATCGGGATCAAAGTTGGCCGTGCTCTCTGTGGCGATCATGTATTTTTTATTTTTGCTTAAAAGGATTTTTCTTTTAGTTAAATTTGAGATGCAGTTACTGCAAACCGAGTTAAGTTACTCGCTTTTCAGAAACTGCACAATATATAAAATTTCATTATTTTATGTTAAAAAACATTTTATAGGGAGATAATAATGGATGATAGTGGTTCGATCGGTCACTTTGTAGTGCAGATGATGAAAATTTAATTAAACTGTAAAGCCTACTTTCCAAATAGCAATTCTATAATTAATGTACAAGTGACAGTTATTAGATTGGATTATTTAATGGAGATGGGCATATTTTTTCTCTCCTTAAGTAACTTTATAAGGAATTCACAATTCTCCATTTTATTAGAAACACACAGTTCTGTATTTCGAACAAAAATATATGCTTTACTGCACTGTGCAAAAGAAAATAACAGGAGGGCTTATAAAAACAAGCGCATCTGCATAATAACAGATAGCCAGGCGTCACTAGGGGCACTAGTAAACCACAAGGTAACGTCCAAGCTGACATGGGAATGCCAAAAAGAACTAGAAGTCCTGGGAGAACGCAACAGAGTAACACTTCTGAGGGTACCAGGAAATTCGGGAATGGAATGAAAAAGCGGATGAGCTAGCAAAAGAGGGATCATCTACACCATACTTTGGACCAAAACCTGCCCATGGAGTGACCAAAACCACAGTACGAGGTAAACCAGGGAATGGATCCGAAACAAACACGAGAAATACTGGGGGAGCCTCAGTAGAATAAGACATGAAAAAGGCTTCATAAGGGGCCCATCCAGAAGAACGAAAGAAGAACTACTCAGACAAAGTAGGAAAAGACAAGGTGCAGAATATGCGACAAGGGGGAAGAAATTGCCTAACATTCTGTGCGTAATGTAAAGCGTGGAATCACAAAAGACGGGCATTATTTGGGCAACCAAAAATGGGCCCACAGGAATATACCAACCAATCAGTCTCGGGGTTATACAGACTTTTAGAAGAAACAAGACTAATGAGACGATTGGTATAAAAGATAATGGGAGATGAGGCACAAAAAGCCCAAGAGGCTGCGCTGCCTCCGGTAAGTAGATCTAGACGGCTCTCAGGGAAGAAGAAGAATAAGAAGAAGTAACTTTATGGATCTTCATTCTATTTGAAAGTGACTGCTAAGGACGTTTTTAAAGTAGCTTTCATAAACATGACACGATTAGAGATCACAAAACTGTTTTACGTAAATATTGGAAATTAATAAAAAGTTACGGTAGCGTCCAAAGAACTCTAAAATTGTCTAAAAGACGGCTGTACACTCACTGCGCGAAAGCCTGTCAAAGTTGTAAAACGTAAGGTTGGATGGTTTCGCAACTTGGCGTCCGCGTTCGCGGTGTTTCCCATTCGATGTCGGTTTTTGGGACCTCAACAAAAATAAATAGTGAACGTAATCGTAAACAATGCGAGTGTAGAGGGCCATATTCTTTGCGCGAGGAGTCTGACGTGAATCTCGAATCTCGGCCAAAGTTTGCAGCCGCAATTCGCGGGAGAGTGTAGAGCCGCTATAAAGAACAACTGAATGCCGCACAGGAAAACTAAGTTATTAATTCTTTATTCGTTTAATTATTAGAAATAAGGATTTATATTTAAAAAAAATGTGGACGGATATTAACTATTATATTAACTACTAAAAGGGGTGTTATAAACGATATAATATGTACATGTTTTTAGGCCTTTTCGTGAAGGTACAAAGCTCTAAAATAATAAGGACAAACATCAGTTTATACTTGCTGTAATATTATTAATACTAAGTTTCTTGAATCGTAAGTTAATCAGCCAAAGATACCTTTAACTGCTCTAAAATAAAATTGATAACCACCTAGTGAACTACCATGGGCAGAATATAACAATTTTATATGAGAGTTGGATGGAGCTTCATTTTGTACATTTTGTGATGTTGTCGACTTCTTAACCCAACGATACTTGGATTTGCCGCAATGGAACCATCAGATGGCCACCAAATAGCCCGAATATTACAATAATGAACATGCTTTTATGGGGACATTTTAAAAAGTATACAGAGAAACTGGAACTTAGACAAATTGATACATGAAATTGTTCATGACGTTAACCTGAAAAATTTAAAAGGGCTTCCAGTCTTGCTTTCAAAATAATGGCGGCTATATTGAACATCAACATTATTGTTTTATTAATAATATTATTATTATATATACTTCACTTTTTCAGTAGGTATTAAAAGCAATAAAAATGATAGACTATGACAAAATACTTTTTGTATCTTGGCATATCGGTTATTCATTCTTACATTTTCTATATTCTAATTTATATC
The DNA here is from genome assembly GCA_019359885.1 of Listronotus oregonensis. Lineage (NCBI taxonomy): Eukaryota > Metazoa > Arthropoda > Insecta > Coleoptera > Curculionidae > Listronotus > Listronotus oregonensis. Next base: position 40,707 of record JAHBCN010001334.1, on the reverse strand, counting down.
ACACATTTTTTATATAAATTAAAGACATTCCAAGTTTGCTAAAAATCATCATTTATAAGAAAACGCAACGAAAAAGTGAAACGCTATTAAAAACGAAATGTAATTTTTTGATGTATCTCTTTTGTTTTAAATTAAATCATTCTCTATAGTAGAGATGTTGCGAAAGCGGATGTTAATGCGGATGCGGATCTTATTTTTTTTTACAAGAAACTATATGGGTACAGAAGTAAAATAGCAGATAGTATTTATTTAATAATTTTATTACCAATCTAATTACTTAGTGGAGGATTGGAGCATAAGTTTTTTGTAAACAATCCCCTACATCCCTACTCTATAGTCCGGAAGCTGGAGGAGTGAAAAAAAATTAATAACCAGTCCATTTCATAACATTTATTTAGGGATATGTTTTCTAATAACAAAATGTAGGTCAAATCGCACAGTCGCATTGTTACCAATAATAACAATGCAAAGAAAAAAATGAAAAATTTAGTGATTAGTAGCTACCATTGTAAATCGAATTATCTATAACTAAACAAGCATAAAAACATCGTCAGACTCACCGTTAACGTTGCGTTCGCAGTCAGACCGATATATAAAAAAGAATTAATTTTTCATGTTACATATAGCCGTTTGAAATTAAGATATATTACAGAAGATAGATAGACGCGCTTAAAAATAATGGTAAGATCTGGGAGTGTCGTTGCAAAAGTCATCAGACTGCGACATACTACAGATTTATCGATGGCTGACAACTTTTGCAACGATACTCCGAGGTCTGACCATTATCTATTTCCTATAACATAGCCAACAATTTTAAATGGCTATATGTAACTTAAAAAACTAATCGTTTGACGTTTGTAAATCGGTCTGACACGAACGCAACGTCGACGACGACTCTGACGATGTTTTTTATGCAAATTTGGTCATAGATAATGCTTTCTTTCAATGGCAGCCGGATTTTAATAACCAAAATTTTGTTGTTTTTATTGGCGGCAAGGCTATCTGACCTCTCATTTTCTTATTAGAAAACACGTCCCTAATGAGGTTAATGAAATTGACCGGCTATAAGTAGCTTTTTTTTACCTTCCAGCTTACACACTATAAGTATTTCTTCAGATTCCACGAGGAAAGCCACAACATCAGCCCTCTTTAGTCGTCGTTGGGTGACCCTGTACACACCTTATCCATTAGATATATGTCATTATGTTCCGTCAAAATTAATGGCTTATTTCGGAAGTCTTTTAATTCTCCACAATTATTTTGTTAATGAAGCATAGAGAAAGCTTTTTTATCCGGTCAAAATAGACATTCATCCTTGCATAATTTCCAAAAATCTAAAATTTACATGAACGTTGGAATACCATTATAATAAAATTGTGAAAAGTCCCCATCGATCCCATGGTGCAAAAAATGTTATACAACGTCGAAGTTCGCTAAAATATGTTTTTGGATGTTTTAGCGAAACGGTTGATTTATATAAAATGTAAACAAAAATTGTAGATCATGCAATTGTCTACAAAAATTGTACTTGTATTTTTCCACTTAAGTTTCCTATTTCTAAGAAAAAGCGATTCTAAAATTTACTAAAGTTTTATTCCCTATATTACACACGTTTCAGCCACTGTAGGTATGTACTTGACGGTTTTTTAACGTGGTTTCTTCAGTTAGCCTACTCCACGGCCTATTTTATAAATCTTCGTGAATAAAGGTCTTCTCATTTAATATCTTCTTCTTCTTCATCATCTTCTTTTTCTTCTTCTCCCCCATCTTCTTTTTTCTTCTGCTTCCTGAGTTGATGTAAATTGTTTAAACAGCGATACATCAGGTGTTTCATCGTTGATGTAAGGATCTTCTTCTGTTGAGATACAACATTTGAACATGACTGGTCTTGACAACTGGTGCATGCTGGTGAACAAAATAAACCGACTTATTTGCAGCCGCATCTCGCAGTTCCAAAAAATAGTATTAAAGAGCTTCTCTGGTGCAGGTGAAAGTAGTATGTGGATTGATTCCAATACCTTATCAATTATCTTTCAACCTTATTCTTTTGGGTTCAGTTGATTACCAAGCCAAAATTAAACCTTATAATATACCCTATAACAATGTTGTTGAGCAGAAGCCGAGGTTGGAGGAAGAAAAGCTAATTGCACACGTTTTTATTTCGAGTAAGTTTTGCAAAAGATAAGTAACATAACTTAGCTATGCAAGTAACTTTTTTTGGAGCTCCATATACTGTAAAAGAAACCGATTTTCGTGGGTAGTTATAATTTCTGAGTAGAGTTGATATCTTTAAAATCTTTAGCAGATGTAACTAAGTCTTGTTTTTTAAAATTTAAAAGCTGTTATTTTACCCCTCCGGAACATTGCAGAGGTTGTATCACAGTCAATCATAGCATGTAAAAATAAAATGTGATTTTTACATTTAGAATAAGCGGATAAACTGGGATTTAAAAATATTTACGATGGTTGTTGAGCCTTGCCTGGTTTTTAAAAATAAATATTTTTTCAATTGGAGTTCGGGCGCTAAGTAATACCAACAGATCAACATCTGTCACCAAAAATATTTACATCAGTTGGATAAAATTGATTTTTAAAAGTAATGAAATTTAGTGAAAAAAGTGTAATAACAATTTTTGTAGACAATTGCATAACCTACAATTTTTGTATGAACTATTTTTATCATAAAACTAACCGTTTCGCTAAAAAATCCAAAAAACCATTTTCGCCAACTTTGACCTTGTATAAAATTTTTTGCACACATGGGATCTATGGAAACTTTTCACAATTTCATTATAATGGTATCCCCAATGTCACTTTCAGCTTCTTGTGAATTTATGCAAGGGTAACCGTATTTTTGGGCTAGATTGACCGGATAATTTTTTATGTTTTTTTGTAATAATAAAATACAAAAAGACCAGAAAATTTTCTTTTTCCGATTTTAATTGTCGTTGGAAAAATCAAAGGTTATCACGAATATGATTGTTTATCGTGATATATTTTGTTTCTGCTTGTCAAAAAATGTGATGTAATAAACATTCTTTAATAATAGTACTAATCATTATAAAGAATTGTAATATTGGAGTAAAGTAACAGAGAAGCAAAAAATTATTACAAAATACGTAATATAAGGTATTTTAAAACAATATGTAAACAATTTTTTTAAATAGCCTGATTAAAACAATTACCTAAAACAAAAGGCATTTATTCAATTTTAAAATCCAATTTTAAAAACGATAATTCTTTATTAATATTTTTTTCTCGTATTAGTGGACTCGCGGCCGCCGCCGGTGAAGTTTATGTAAAGTTTTTTTCAGAATGGATCTTTATGGTTATTGGAGTTGGAAATAGAATTTTAATTTCTTTTCGGCACAACTTTGGGCAACAAGTTTTAGGCCGTATATTTGGGGAATATTGTTAAAGGGACAGTTTTATTTGAATAGTATTACGTTTTGTATTATGATTAGCTAGCGTCAAGTATAATGTATTTTTATTTACCAGAAAAAAGTGGATTTTACCAAAGAAAAGCCTTTTTCCAATAAAATAATTTTTAGTGATACCATATAATTTCTTACTATAGAGAGTGTGTTACGATGTTCGGCCAATATACTAAAAATTATCGGTGTCTGAATTTTTTTTCTTGTGTGACATATGAATTTATGTTTAAGTGATACTTCCAAAATAAAAGGAGGTAGGTAAAATTCAGCCTTTTTCGCCCATTATATTTGTGAAAATTCAAAGTTTTAATTTGAGTATTTTATTATATTTACAGGGTGGCGCAAAACTACCTTCAAGATTTTAAAAATTCATAATTCTTTCTAGGATTTATTTTTATATAGTTTTTCTTTTTTAGGTTAAAGTAGAGACTTGGGAGTTTTAATATGGAACGAAACACCCCTGCAAAAAAATATATATCGTGACTTTTTACTTAGAAAGCGGAAACAGTTATTTTCCTAACAAGTGCGCAAAGTGAACTTTTCCACGGATGCCGTTGCGACGAGCAAGCTTTCGAGAAGTGCGGAAAAGTCACTTTGCGCAACCGTTTGGAACAAAATTTTTCCTACGAGCGTCAGAGAATACCAATATTAAAGCAATGATTATTTTTTAAATTATGTTTAATCTGAAAGAACTACTACAACATATTTATAAATGGGAATTATTTGTTGATAACATTTACAACAAAAGAACAGTTATTAGCATATTGTAAATTAATTGCAGAACCTGTAATTTCATTTAGCGGGTGGCTTATGGAAGCGCTTATTGTACGGCTTGATGAAGGTTGACTTAGCTCAGGAGGGGAGTTGTTCATGGTCAATATTTTATTCGACATATCCTTTTTCTGATTTGTGGATTCATCAATGTAGCTCTCAGCTACAGCCGTTGATTTCCAGCCCCCAAGTCGCTTGACATTGGTAATTCCTTCTCCAGCATCCGCTAACATAGTCGCAGAGGATCGACGAAAACTATGTCCATGGATTTTTTAATTTTAGGTATGCAGCAATTTCTGAAGGCATTTTACCTATTGAATTTATTCCCACACATTGCGTACTGCATGCTCCTTGTTTATACTGGACAAAAAACGTCTGTGTGGGGTATGTGGTTTTCGCAAATTTGCATATTTACGGTACAATTGCAGATAAAGTCCGTTATTTGTTTCATCGGACACTACAAAGATTCTGGAAGTGTTATTTTTACTGTCAGGAATTTTCACCACTATCAAATTTTCATTATCCTGTATGTCATCAATCATTATTTTTGTAAGTTCATCTCTCCTACAAGCACCGGCTAATCCAAAAATTGTAGCAACTTTTATTAGAAGGTAAATATTATCAGGTGCTTCTTTCATGAATCTTGAAACTTCTTCTTTGCTGAAAGTTTTTGATTTTTTTGGCCGGTATCCCACGTTTTGTTATTTAAGTAGTGATGTTAGCTTGAAATATGAACTTAAATCAATGTTCCTTTTCACTTTGAGGACACATTTTAACATAGAGTACTTACTCCATAAAGTATTAGGTTTATATGTTTTTGCAAATCCGCAAAATAGGCCAAGAACACTTCTTCTTTAATACTTTTTGTCCCCTTGCTGGAGCACCAGTTTTCGAAATGACTATATTGATTCTCATATTTTTCACGAGATTTTGCTGGTAATAAATTCAAACTTACGGTATTTGCTGCATCCAGGATAGAATCTGTAGCTCCTCATCGGAACTACTCATTTTAAATAATTATTTTTGTCGGATTTTTATTTAATTAAAAAAGATACTATGACGCCTTTTCATTAAAAATGCTTGTTTGTATTGAAATTCATTTGTGCAATTGCTTGTTCATATGGAAACGAAGAAAAAATCTGACATGTGTTAAAATCACCAAGATTACATATTGTTGCTTGACTTGTCATAATCATTTATTATTATTATACAGGGTAATTAAAAAATGTTTTTTTTGTGTTTTAGTTGAAATATTGAAAATTACGAAGTAACAAACAAAAAAGAGAATAAACTAAAACTTGCAATGGCTTCGTATATTGCATGAAATAGCCTACAATTACTAAAATACATATAAATCTTGCTTACCTGTAAGATTTTAGAGTAGTTTTACTTTTCCGCACGGCGTGCAGAAAAGTTCACTTTCCGCATGCCGTGCGGAAAAGTGCAACTTTGCGCACTCAAATGCGTGCGGAAAAGTGGACTTTTCGCACGCTCGTAGGAAAAAGCATTGTTTTAACTCAGAGGAGCTTTAGACGATATTTTAATCTTAAACATGCTGTTTCTAGTCATTCAATATTGCAACTTGTAGCCATGTTTGAAGCGACAGAATCAATAGAAGACTTAAGGAGGACAGGAAAACCTCGAACTGCAAGATGCGCTGAAAGTACTCAACGTGTGCAGGAAAGTGTTATTGAAGCACCAATAACTTAAACACGAAGGCGTTCTTTGCAGATGGGAATCAAACGCCGATTCTCGCAGCGCATTTTAAAATAAGATTTTCAGATGCATCCATATAAAATCCAGCTGGTGCAACAACTGAATCCACAAGACTATATCGCAAGGCTAGAATACAGTCAAGCCATAATGAATCTTGCAATTGTAGATGTAGATTTTGTAAACAAATTATGGATGTCAGACGAGGCGCATTTTCACCTATGCGGTTTTGGAAATAAGCAGGATTCGCGTTATTGGGGCACACAAAATCCACAATTAATTCAACAAAGGCCTCTCAATAGCAAAAAGGTGACCGTATGGGTCGCAATTTTAGCCCAAAGGATAATCGAGTCCTATTTTTTTCAAGATGAAGCTGGTCACACGTTATCTGTAAATAAGGATCGATGCAGGGAAATGCTGGAAAACTTTTTTTACCACAACAAGAAGAAGGCCAGTACTACTGGTTTCAACAGGATGGTGCTACTGCCCATACTTCCAGATCCACAATTACTCTTTTGAAAGACACATTTTCCAAGTCGATTAATTTCAAGGAACTTGAGATGGCTCCAAGTTCTCCCGGTCTAACTGTTATTTTTTTCTGGGGATATCTCAAAGAGAGGATTTTTATAAACAAGCCGCAATGCCTGGAACAACTTAGGGCGAATATTAGGAGGGAAATTTTGGAGATATCTCAAGAAACTTTACAAAAACTTATGAAAGATGTCTTAAAAAGAGCTCATATCTGTTATCGCGAAAGAGGGCATCATTTGACAAACATCATTTATTCATAAATAGGTTTAGAAAAATTTCAAGAATTGCACCTTGTATTATAAGGATCAAAATAAAGATTTTCCTAATGTTTGATATACTTTTTTTAATTTGAAATCGTGAAGGAATTTTTGCGCCACCCTGTTTAATAAGGCCAACAATTTTTATTTACGTGTTTTTTCTGTTTGTAGATATTTAAAATTCAATAACTAGAGCTGATCGAAAAATCTGAATTAGCCAACAACAGCGAAAATTTTCCCGGCAACAGATACACTGTAAACTAGTGTTTTGGCTACAAGTTTGACTGTAATACAAACTACGATTCAACGACCATTGGAGCTTAACTTATATGTTTCCGGTACGCGTAATTACATACTATACTATTACTCAGAGCACCGGCGATAGAGGTTGCTCTGAGTCGCAGTATAGATTGTAGTGACGAATACGAGCGAATTTTCACTTCATAATATACTACAGCCCAGAGCGGCGGTTAAAAATATTATATAAAATGCTGTAAAGCATGTTGTATTACTATGAAAATGTGTTGAAATTCTTTGGATGGGTACAAAGGTATTTAAATGGTGTTTTTATTGCCTGCATAAAATCCTCAGACAGATTTATTTTGTTTAATGTCCTGAACTATTATAAATTATTGTATTGATACAATACCTGCTTTAACCTTACTCCCTTATAACTTTTTAATAACTAAAAGCATAAGCATAATAACGTTTTGACAGATAAGTACTACATCACGAGGGAGTTATTTCAGAGGTACGTAGAGGGAAGTATTGTCAGAGTTCTCAAATGTAGGTGGTACCTATCACAGTTGTATATTTTAATTTCTTAGAATTAAAGTAGAAATCAAACCAGTTTATTTAGTATTTAATTTTTCTAATTATTACAAAAAAATACACTTTTTATAAATACGTGATGAAAATAAACTCATATATGTAAATAAAACAACATTAAGCTTAAAAAACGGGCATAGTTGATATAAAATAAAATTATGAAGATAAAACAGAATAAAATAAAATACCTATAAATTAGTGAGATTTAGCACTACGTCTATTAACAAGGACCGCTTCACTTAAGGATCTTGAGGCTTCGCGTTTTCTATTAAGATTTTCATTTTTGGCGGGCCTTCGGGCCTGAATCCTTTTGGAACCAGACGTGAACGTTAATTTTTTTTCCACGCCGAATATTTTTTATATTAGAAAATGCATGTGATAGTTCTGTAGGAGTTTTAATTTCTTCAAGACATTTATTTAGTCGAACGATAATGTTTGTTGAGTCTGGTGATATGTTATTTTTAACCATTTCAATAATATTTGAAAAATTTTGGCGTCATTTTTTTTAGTTGTAAGGTTTTTAGCTACTGCAAGAGGATAAGTAGTTGTATTGCTAACATATGCCATTTCTTGAGAAAAAAAACCATTACTAGGTGCTTCACAGTTAGATGGTTCTTTGGTGCCCTCATTAATAGACGTATCCATCATGTCATCAAAAAACATTTAATCAATATTATCCCCCATCGCTAATTTGGCCAAATTTTTTCTATCATTAGCGGATAATGGAGGACTGCATATTATAGTCTGAAGATTAAAATTCTCCTTTACGGAACACATATGCTTACAGAAGCCTCCTTGTCCAGCAATACAATTACACATTCCGATATCCTTATCTACCTTATAAAGTAATTTATCATCATTTTTTGAGGTAACTAAGTATTAACATTCAGATATTTTATTGACCACAATGTTTTTTGCGTTTGATTTTTTATTTTAGTTATGATAACGATGGAGGTGATAGATAGGGTACCATAAAAAAGTTTAAAAAAACAATAAATAATAATATTATTAAGAGTTCATAATAATCCAACACATTTTCACACTATTAAAACATGCATACATAGCATTTTACATAATATTTTTAACCGCCGCTCTGAGCCGTAGTATATTATAAAGCGAAAATTTGCGCGTATTGGTCACTACAATCTATACTGCGATTCAGAGCAACTTCTGTCGCCGTTGCTCTAAGTAATAGTATAGTATGTAATTACGCTTCCGGTACACTTTTCAGTGACCCTACCCAATGTAATACTTGAAGCGACGCTACCATAATATAGTTTTAAAATTACCATTGTATTTCTGTTTTTTAGATACTCGTGTCTGTAATTCGAATTAATTTATCTTTGGTGGTCACTTCTTACATTTTTTATGTTGTCATTTCCATATTATACAGCTTAAAGTATCTTCTTACAATGGTGTTGTACTCTTAGGACGTTGAATCAATTATTCAGTCGTTTTGGGTAAAAATATTTGAGAATGGGATACTAAATGCTATTAATTCTCGATTGTTTAACAGCAATTGAGGAATAATAGTCTTTTTATGATAATTCCGGCAATTATAAAAGTAAATTTGGAAAATACCCATACAGGATCAAATAGCTACGTAGGTTATTTTTGGGTTTTTTAAATACTTTAGCCATAAAAAATTAGACAATTAACACATAAAGTATTTATAAATTAACTTAAAAATATATGATGGTGGTTTCAAAATTATTCTTTAGGTTTTTTTTCAATACTTTACATTTACGCCTTATCACTGTCATACTGATACAAGTGGGCAGCACCTTGTTAGAAAGTAACCAGGAAAAAAGTATATACATATATCTAGAGTTGACAGAGCTAGAGACCACAAGATGTGTTAAAATTTAGTTGAGAAAGTCGTGAAAATATCTATAGATGTGGTTTAGTGCTTATCGGTGGCCCAAAAAATAAAGTTTCTTTTAGTGATAATAGTTGTTTATTAATAAGTCGGGATCTTTTCTTTAAGTGTCGATTATAACCGCTTTAAAAGAAGAAGACTCTCTCTGGAAATACAAATGTAATACCGAAAAGGTCTAACTACCATAAATACAGAATGGACCAACGAAAAAGCAGTTAATAATGACACTGGACTAATTTATATACAGATTAATAGTAAATAATGTTTTAATAAAAAAAATGATTAATTCCCAAATTGGGGAGTATTTGGATAAACCCAATTTTTTTATGAAAGGTATTATGGTTCCCATAACACAAGATCCATAGTTTATCTTATTACAGACAGATCTTAGGCTTTTGAGCTAGTCTGGTCCAATGTGATTTCCAAGAAATGTTGGATTTCTAGTTTAAAGTATAATGACGATAATGAATTTTGAATTCGGATTGCTGTAATGTTTCCCCAATTTAGACTTTAAACTCTGAATTCAGACTTTATTATCCTTTAGAGTCCAAAATCTGAATTAGTAGAATAAAGTCTGAATTCAGAAATTAGAGTTTGAATTTCAAGTCTTCGCTTTTGTTAGTTTTATTTGTAACCGACGCTTATCTATTAGAGAAAATTTTGTTTCTAGCTTCAACCAAAGTGCTGTTAACAACAATAAAAATATAAAGAAAACTATAACAGCGTTAGGCAGAGATTAAAAATTTAAATTGGTTAAAAAGTATAGAATTTGGTAAATGTTTAGACATACCTGAACTATATGTTTCTAAAATAGGTTAAATACGAAAACTCATTTTCAAAAAAATTGTTTAGTTAAATAGGAATAAAGCGTTCTGATAATTTGAAAAAGTTTCTTTATGGAAAATAACGTAAAATAAATGAGCTGTGTATGGATACCACTGATATTGACAGTTTACATCATCAATGAATTATTTTTTGGACATTTTTCAGCCTAAACAATTATATATTCTTTCACCTGATGATGCTGTTAGCTTCTTTATATAAAGTGCATACCAAAACATTATTAATTTAATTCCAGCAATAATAAAATTGCTTTAAATATTATTTACCATTCCTGTGATAAATTGTAAATATAAAGGGTCGGTTTGTAGATTTAGGCGATAAAAGACCTACCTTGGAGGAACCATGACTCAGAGGCCGCCACAACATAAGTTATTTATTATCAACAGACAGTTGCAAATTAAATTGATCTTAAAAATGGGTGTGTGGCCTATATTTTTATCGAAAAATCCTTTATAAACATTGTTGGACTAATTACTTTGCAAATTTAAAAAAGAAGACAAAGTATATAACAGGGATGGCGAACATTTGTTGATCTACGTGCTATTTTTTTTAATGTTTATGCAGATTATGACGTTCCGTCAAATAATGGTAGGTCAAATACTATTAAGTTTACTGCTAACTCTTTATTTGCAAATTCTGCTGTTGTAAATTAGAAGGTTTACCTTTGATAATTTTAGAAATTGCAAGTTTAATTGAAATCTTCTCTCGAGCGGTTTCGAATTAAGTTTTAAATTTTATTTATATTTAATGATATAGACTCACAGGCATAGCGATAGAAAAGTATGGTTACGATTGCAAAAACTACTTTAGAAGCTACATGTATCTAGAGTTGAATTCCACGTTTCCATAATTTTGAGATTGGATTTTTTACTTAGTTTGGTCTTTTTGCTTTATTTAATTCTGACCCTTTCCTTGTTAAGAAGTTTGGGCAATACTTGTACGTAACAATATGTCACAAAAAACTTGTACAGGGTTGCGAGTTGCCTATTCAGAGGTTGCACAAAATTTAATAAAATATTCCTAGAAATATTCATTGGCGGCGTGCATTTTAAAATCGATATTTAAAGTCAAAAACATTTTTTTAAGGTTAAAAAATTTACCATTTATCATTTTTTTAAGTAATTGTAATTTGAATCAAGTTACAACAGCCTTTTTGGATAATTTTTGTATGCATTTAGTTTTGAGTCTCTTGTTTGTCAATAATTTAATTTGCTAGATTTAGGTACAAAAATTTTAGTCAAAGAAACGAGGGATTTTTTGTGCAGTAAGATGGATTTGAATGCGGTTTTTTGCATTCGATTCGTATCAAGGCCTACAAACTTTGTGAACAAATTTAATTATTAGAAAATGAAAACCTGCATTTCTGCGTTAAAAAAAAGTCATTTTTAAATTGCATTTTAAGGTCTGCAATAATAAAAAATGTATAACTAGGTAAATAATGATGGAAATGAGAATTTGTTATTTGGGAGTTTTCAAGGTCGCTGACATGCTGACTATAAGATTAGCAAGGGCCTACGGAGTACCTGGTGCGCGCTAAGTATAGTGAAACGTGGTCTAGTGGAGTTTTACGACAGTTGGACCGACATTAGCAGGATTTGTTGTAAAACTTTAGAAGACAACGTTTACACCATCCTTAGCGCGCACCAGATACTTCGCAGGCCCTTTTCAATATGCGTGTTCAACAACCTCGAAAACCTTCGAGTAACAAATTCGAGCCCATTTTCATCATTATTTACCTAGTTATAATTCTTTTATAGTTGCAAACTTTCAGATGCATTTCGAAAATGCATTTTTCTAATGCAAAAATGCAGTTATTTATTTCCCATTAATTAAATTTTTTCACAAAGTTTCTATATGTTCATACAAATTGAATGCAAGAAACCGCATTCGAATCCACCTTACTTCACAAAAAATCCCTCGTAAGGTCTATTTTGGTGCCATGTTCCCTTGACTATGTTGGGTTTAGCGAAGATCCGTTAATAATTTTTATTATACCTTAGGATTTTCGTTAATTTAAACTTAATAGAAAAATTCAAGTCACATTAACTCGTAGTTTACACAGTTTATTTATATTTAAATAAAACTACTTGACTTAAAATGATGGACATGACTTAGATTTATTTTTACAATATTAATAAATTACACTACCTAAGTGTTTTTACACGGCAATTATTACATAATAAAAGAAATTAGGTTAATTATTACATGTTAAAAAAATTAAGATAAAACAATGTACAAAAAATTCCAATTATTTTAACCGGACAGATGAAACCACGCTTCATCAGAGAAGAAAGTACGGTCCAAAACATTCATTGTTAAGAATCTCATTAAACCATTGACAAAACTGCACCCTCTTTCGAAAATCTGGTGAAAGGAATTCTTGCAATACTGTGACCTTATATGGATGCATTTCCAATTTTTGGGTTAGTGTCTTATGGCAAGTACCAACAAACATTTCTAAAAAAAATTAGGGCGCTGTAAACATAAATTTCAATTTTATTAAAAATAGTATCCTTACCGGTCTGAGTAGACAACTTCTCCACTGATTTGTTAGTAAGGGCTCCATTCGGCCACGTATATCAAGAACAGGTTCTGTAAGCACGGTAGGCCTTCCAGTGGACTTGCCCTTACAAATGCAATTCTTGTTTTCAAAGCGATTTATTAGCACATGTCTGTGATGGACAAATGTTTCGTATTCAACAAGATTGTCAGGAAACTTTTCTCTAAACTGTCCATGCAACTTTGGAGAGAATATGACCAAGTTCCATCCTCATTACGAGTAGCACTTCTAAAATGTGCCATTATTATAAAGGCATCTTTTTCGCAATCCACATTTTAAACATTTTCTAAAAGTAAACAAAACAGTTTTATTTACGTAACCTCAATAACAAATACACATGTAACTTACCTTCAATACTCGAAATATGCAAAGTAGTTCTGAAAAGAACTGTTTTAAGCTTGTAAGGTTCGTTTTCAAACATAATTTGATCAAAAAAATCTAAAACTTTTCCAAAAAAAAAAAAAAACTATCTAAAAACCAAATACCCGCTAACGCCAACAATGGTCTGTCAGTAGTGTCAATCAAGTCTACTGTCAAAAAGAGCTTGCTGTGTTGCCAGTACTAATATTTTGCCTCATAAAAGGTGTGTTCTTTTGACCACTAACCTGCACCGATTCTGATTTTTTTGGAATTTTAACATTTTAGGTTATTATAATCAGTAATTTTGATTTACACATTTTTTGCTTTGTTCGGAGTTTAGAAGCTGGTAAATTGTCACAGAAAAAAAAATAAATGTAGGCAAAAACTTTATGAACTTTTTTCCATCTTGGCAACATTGTTAATAGGAAAGAAACCAAGCAGTGGAGCCACTTTTACAAACCAAAATCGCGTGGTCACGTGGTTTACAAACATTAATGAAGGCACTGTAGTTTCGCCTCAAAAATACGATCCCTTATGATGACAATTATTTAATTTGAGCTTTAAAGTGTTACGTTTAATTTATTAAAATACTTGCATATGTATGTAAAAAACATTAATTTTGGAAGCCAAATAACAATCATCAATTTTGAGTATTGTTCAATTTTTCTTTCATTATGTAAAAACACTGGCTGCTTCATTTATAATGAACTTTGTTACAAGGACATTAAATAAAGACGAAAAACTAAATGTTTTTAATTAGGTACTTAAATTCTTTAATTAATGCCGTGCCCATATGATTTGCTTGCATGCCATTAATAGCACGCGTGCCATTTGTTCGCCATTCTGGTATATAACATAAAATTGTAGAAATTTAAGCTGAAAAACATCTAAAGATTTCGACTCCTGCGACTGATTTAATTCGCTGTATGTAGTGGGTATATTTTATAACCAGCTTAGACCAGCAAATTTGAATACTTGTTAGTTTTTATTGCTTATCCTTAAGTTGTTACGTTCTAAGTACGAGTATCAACTGGCTCTGTTTTATTCTAGCCTCAAGACCATTTACTTTAATAATATTTTTGTAACTATAGTAACCTACCTTTCAAGTTTACAATCTAAAAAAATAAACCCAGAGGAATCCAATAAAGGAATAATTTCCACAGCAACCCATGATCCTACATATGAAATGACAGTTACTGGCACTTTATTATCCCGACGCATTTATTTTAACGAAGAGAAAAGTATTAACACACCTGTAAACGCCTGGATCGGCTCGGCTTTACTTTTGCCTTAAGAAAGTCTATTGGACTACTGAAATGTATGGAAGAGCAATAGGTTTTTCATGACTAAAGTATATTTTGCGGCAGCTTGATGAAGAAATATTCATAAAAATTAAAAAGCAATTTGATTGAATTTGTATCCTGAAAAATGTTAGTTCAATACTCTGTGTCACCCTTAGGGTAATACATATTGCACTTGTTTTTGTTCTTTTTTCTCTTGTTTTCTTGGCCTTTTGAAAAAGACTAAAATTGCAGTGAAGGTTACGATATTTACGTAATGTGATTATTTATAGGTTTAGGAATTGGGTCCCTAAAATACCCTTTAATAAATTTTATGGGTTGTGCAGATGTTAAGTAAAAAAGCTATGAATATTTCTTCCTTTTAAAACAAAAATTAATATCGTAAAGTTAAACTTCCTACCTGACTTTAATGGTGAAAATGTTCAATAATTTGTCATTTTTGTGCCTCTAAAATGGCTGTCCTTGAGCACTTTATTTAAAGGTTAAATTAAAGTTTTTTTTTCAATGTGAATTTAATACTTGTTTAAAGAATGTAAAGCTGTATATCAATAACTAAACTTATATTTATTAGTTTTATACTACATGTTAGCCCAAAGTGACAAATTTTCTTTTTCTGCTGGGTTTATCCTTAAAAAAATATTTAAAAAAATCATTTAAAAGAAATTTTACTTGCTAAAACACTAGAAGTTTATTGTATGATTAGAGCCAATGCATGTTAACAGATTAGACTTGTGGAGTTCTTTGTTTTTACATAGGTTTGATTTGTTTTACACGATTGGCAAATGCTTTATTAGTTTAAGATCGTATAGTGTTTTGTGTTCTAAATACAGCATAAATAAAAAATGTATTTATTTATTTAAAAATATATAACTAAAATAAATTTGTAATGGTTTATTTTTGCTTTTTAAACCACCAAATTTAGGACATTTGGTGGTTTAAAAAGCAAGAAACTATTTATAAAATTAAGAAAATAACAATCTTGAACAAAAGTGTCTTTTTCGGGGTTAATATGTTAATTAAAACAAATTAGTAACTTTCTTCTTAACCATTATTAGGTAATTTGAATTGAAATGTAAATATTTATTTGCATGTGTGAGTTTTTTGTTAGTGTAAGTTTTGTGATGTCTTTTTAATTAGAATGTCAAGAAAAGGAAGTTATAGGTTTGTCTCTTTTGTTATTTGTTACTCTGGAACCAGAACGAAATCCTTCTTTTTATGCAAGAATAAGATTTTTTTTTAATTACATTTGTTTTGTTTTAGCAAGAATGTCTTAAAATATGGCAAACAATAAATAAAAAGCACCCAGTATGGTAACATTAAATGTGGATTTAATTTTAGCAAAATTTAGATGTCAAAACAGTTAGCAAAAATCTATTATTTGCATGTTAACTTTCAACAACAATATGTAAATAATAATTAAAATAGGATTTTAAATTAGTCAGCAAAAATGAGTTATAAACAGAAAACCGTATCAAGATAAGCAAGAGTAAGTATTCGACTTTCAACAAAAGGGGTGTTAGTTTAGGTTTCTGAGATTTTTGCTATTTGCTTCGTTTCTCAAGATATTTCTTTTTTCAAATTTTTTTTTCTAATTATTATTCTTTTCGTATTTAACTATTTATCGCAACGGCCATTTTTTAGATGATTTTAAATGTTTTTAAGTATCCTTTTTATAGTTAGTTAAAATTTAATTTTGAAAAAATTTAGTACCGCGTCAGTAGCGAAACAACAGTCATTAAATTTTATTTCGGTATATAATCACTTTTTAAAGATTCGTGATATGCATATTCTGTAGTTAAGATTTAATTTTTTGTTAACTTTTGGAAAATATGGATATTTATCTCCAAACGTTATTTTAGTTCTTTAAAAAAGTTATAAATGGCGTAGGTATAATTATTTTCTAAAGGCTCTATTTTACTTGCCAGAGGATCATTGCCTCGGCGGGTTGATTTGATTATTTTACTGCATTTATTAATTAGTTTCGAACCCACATTACCATTTTCAATACTGTAGTATTTTTTACAAAAAATATATAACATACAGGGTGTTTATAAAATCGTGACTTGCATACTTGTATGTTTTTTACTAAGCACACAGTATACCTTTTTTATATACGAATCCAGCCTAGTTAACCTATTTTAAAAAATTATCTTTATTCATGTTTTAATGTATTTTAAATTATGTCTTGGTTTTTCTGGTTTTTAAAATTAGAACCCGGTTCTTTTTTTGGCTATTACTCCCCGGTAGGGGAAAATTATTAACATTGTTATGGTAATTAACATTATCATTATTATTATTTTTAAATGGTTAGTCATTTTCACATAATACAACTGCATAATTAACAACTAATAAATATCTTGTATAAATCCAGTTAATCCCCTATTTTTAAAACACCCTGTATGTTATTGATAAATACGGTAGAGCGCAGCTGAAATCTTGAAAACAAAGTAGGTAGTACTCACGGAAACTTTAAGAACTAATTATTTACCGAAATAAATTTGTAGAGCTAGTGGCGCGTTATTAAATTTTTTCATATAAAAAGTTTAATTGACTATTAAAAAAATACTTAGGAACATATAAAATCATGTAAAAAAATATTCAGCTCTGATGAACCGTTAAATATAGAAAGGACAATATAATATTAAAATTACTTTTTTTTTTTAATTAAAATTAATGTCTTTAAAAACGGAGCAGATATAAAACATCTGAAAAATTTGTCTTTTTTCGGAATGAACCAGTAAATAGCACCATATAATAAAAAAACATTTTTTTTCGTAGATCGTCGCTATTGACAAAATTTTCAAAAAAGGAATCTTCTTTTACACTCTGTAGAATAAAAAAAAAAAACTTTTAAAACATTGGAATAGCTATCTTTTTCCAAAAAAGTTTTCCTACAAAACGGTGAAGCCGCATTTTGTTTCTGTATGTTTTTAAAAAGTGATAAAAATTTGGAATTTACCAAAAAAAAAATGGCCAGTTGCAGTTGAATTGAGCAGCAGTTTAGTGTCGCTTAGTGCGTACCCAAATTCCAAGAGGCACATGCATGCTTTTGGGGTCGTATAATCAATATGTTTACTCCTTATGTTGGTCTTTTTTTTATTCCGTGTCTTTGAACGTTTGCTCCACCTATTCTCATCTGCGCTACCCATCCTAGGTGGCCCCAATAACTTTGTGCAGCATTAATCTCTAGACGTTTTAATAGTCAAATACTGTGAGGATATGATATTCGCTATATCAGTTAAAAGCCATGGGGAGTTATATAAAATTAATAAGATACATGCATTAATTTTCATAATTTTATCATAAAAAACAAATAAGAAGAAATTAAATTGGGTTTTGAGAATCATATTAAATAAATGAAGGTGGATGCCTGGTGTCTTTATTATGTTTTGGTTCATTTCTCTCATGTCTTTTGTTACTGAGAACTAAATTAAGGTATAGTAACAATACCTATATTTTTAATGATTTGCATTATACCGCTCTTTTTAATAATGACTGTCAGAATAAAAAAATATAAACAAGTGTATTCCAATTTTTTAAGAAGAAAGTTTGATGCGTTTATTTAAGTAGAACGGTTTCAACAACATTTTTATAATCACCATCTTTCGGGACGACGGGGTTCCATTAGGCGTTTTTTTAAGAGAACGATTGCCCCTTTATTTTGACTTACTTAATATAGAAGGTAACAATAATTTTGTTTAAAAAGGAGAAAGCGTTCGATTAAAGTATCATTCTGCTGCACGATAACGATTAAATATTGCTTATGTGACTAAAAATGCCTTAAAAATGCATTTGGCATTTTTTCTCCATACATCCTATATCTCTATTTAAAAAAAATATATCGCATTGGTTCAAAAAGTCGGTAACCATGATTACAAACACAATTAACCAATGGATAGACTTTTTCTTTATTTGTATTTTATTATAAATTTTTAAAAGGTATAGCTTTTTAAATGATATTTTTTGTGGGCTCAATATACTACTATTAAAAACAATATTTTAAAATACTTGACTTTAACAATGAATATGTAGGAGTTACGAAATTTTCCAAATAAAGTTTTATGTATTGACTTTACTATTTTACAGCTTATGTAGCCATCGTAGACAAAAGGTATTAATCGGACCCAGTATGCACTTTTAAACAGTGAATATTGACTATGCGCTGTTATTTATTAATAGATAATAGATCCTTGGAACAATTATATTCAGTATGCCATCTAATTGATATAACCTTTTAAAAGCTTTAACTTATCATACAAAGTACGATTGCTATTTTTTTCAGCAAAAGCCAAAGTCAAACTTGGCCCTTAGAACTACAGACGGATACACTTACACGTATGCCGATAATTTTCCGCCGTATTTTTCTTCAATAAATTTTGTTTGGTTTAGATGGCATATTGAGTATAAATTGTTCCAAGATGACTATTTTTCTAGATCTATTTTCTAGTTCTAACCAGAAATAACCGCAGTCCTTCCGTAAAACCTATCAATAAATAAACAGCGTATACTCAATATTCACTAGTTAAAAGGACATTCTGGGCACGATTGATTCTTTAATTCTAAGTTGGGCTAACGGTCAATATGGTTATTCATCTAAAACCATAGTATGCCTAGCAGTATGGGCGCGAAAGCACATTGTGTTTTTTTCACAAAAACAAATAATTCGGCTTATATTTTTGGCTAGCTCCCCATAGCGGCGAAACGTTAATCGGTATGCCTACGCACCATAAGTAGTTGCCGACAAATACTGCTATCGGCTAATTATTAACTACAAACCTGATAGGTGGAAATTTAAGGTTTGGACGCCCTGTAGAGTAACTATTGCTAATTGAGACACTAAAATAGAATAAATGTACACAAGTTTTATTTACAATAAATTTTACAAATTACTACACTACAAATTCTTGTAATACGCCAATTCCAAAATAAAATTTATCCTTGATAAATGATTTAAATTTTGGTTTACTTTTAAAAATATCCAAGAAAGAAAAAAGGTCAAAAAATTACTTTTATTTATCAAAGAAATTTATTTAACTTTTATTAGAAAACCGAAACGCCTTACGAAGTCTATGAGGCGTGAATCTATCGACGTTACGTCACAATTAGAGATTGTTTTTTTTATCACTATAAAGTTAAAAAGTTTAAAGTCAAAGTTTGAATCTGTTTACAGTTTTTGGGACACCCGGTATCACTTGCCACTTCTGTGACACTCGGTACAGGTTATTGACGAACTTCTTCTCTTACCAATAAGTTCGGATTTTCTCTTAACTTTCTGCTAATCCCCAAAACATACCATTCACAAATCACTTTTATCACCACTCCAGCTAATTCCTGCCCTGGTACAGTCCTTAACAATCACTTTTAACCACTTTGCTTTACTTTTAAACTTTACGTAAACATGTCAAATTAAATTCGACACAGAGAAATACTTGAGTAGCTTTACTTAGCTAAGAAATATACACTTTTTACAAAACCTTATAATTTTACTTGGTTACAGAAAAAAGATGTGATAGCCAATTTTCTTGTGCTAACATGAAGAAAGTAGCATTAAACTACCATGGAAACTGATATTTCATCAAAATATTTAAATAGAACATTACGGTAATTTGCCAAATTGAGAGAACAAATTTCAGACAGTGATTTACTGACAAAACTAACTAAATAATAGAACATTTTGGTAATTTGCCCGAAATGCGAAGAGAATTTCAGACACTGCTCATCTGATAAAGCCAGACGTCTTACTGAATTATTAGCGCTTTGGCCTCGCTCCACCAAGGGCTTGAGCTCTCACTGGATGCGTCGAATCGCTACGTCATCCCAAGTTCACGAAAGTATGGCAGTGTGTTAGCGTTACATACCGACGGGCGGCTTCCTTTGTTATGTTGTTTTTAAATTGTTAGAGAGAAACTTTTTTAAAAAAAATTGAATTTATAAAGGCAACGCTGTCTCGATTAAAAGAAAAATTGACTGTTTAAATTTGAATTTTTATTATTTTATAAATATTTAGAAGGAAAGTTAATGTATTCGTGGCTATACAAAAATAGCTTCCAGGTTGCAAGATGTGTGTCTGCAACACCCCATTTAGATCCATATTTCCCGACAATTATATTTTGACTCTTAATTGTATATATTTAAAAGGGTGTGTCGTTTGCGATACGATTAATGTTTTGATGTTTAAATAAATTGGAATTACGGATACAAAACGCATTATTTCCAACCTTCGTTTTTTAAAATGTCTTCATTGTACAATTTTAATATTTGTTTTAATGGTTACCAAAACGTATTACTACTAATAGGTAAAAGTTTTTACACTGTATGGATATGTGTTTTATTTTTATTTTTCTACATATTATGTATGTGATATACTGCGATGACATAGGAAAAGGGTTGTTTTCAGCAAACATTTTAGAGGTTTTAATTTATCATATTGTGTAATAAATAGACGTATGGAAACAAGATTTTTTTAAAGTTGAAATATAAAAAAATATCATAAAAAAAATCCAATACCCAAATAATTGATTAGGATAGGCCCTTAATTCTTACCGGTATTGTGGCTCATGGGCTATAACGATGTTTTCAAAGGATTAAACGTGAAAAAAATCGTATTAAATTGAGATGGAAGTTAAAAATAAAGGTGGTTGGGACAAGGTCTTAAATCTCACATTTTAAGCAGTCCAATGTGAAAAAATCGTATTAAAAGCATTCGGGAACCGAATTTACCCTAAGTTGGTACAATAATTAAGATTGAATTTACGCTTCACCTTAGGGGTCGGGCGAAAGGACGCGGAGACGGTGGGCGGAGACTAACAAACTCCCAATACCTCAATTTTCGTATAGCCGCATTAAAAATATTATATTTTGTTTAGGTTCTTCCAAATTCGGTGTATCGATGCGATATTTCTGATTGCAAGCCTACAGGAATACTTTTGGTAACTTTTTTTCACTTAAATGCATTAATTATACCCATTTTAAAGGTAAGGAAATAATCTATGCCTCTGCCATAAGGATTTTGAAATATAAGTCAGTTGAAAAATAGTATCTAAACATAACCATTTTGGGTGACTTTCACTAAGGAAATTTTAAAAAAACTAAATACAAATTAAAAAAACTATTACAGCAGAAGCCTAGATTTAATTGTTGACTTTTATATAGTTTTTAAAAATTATCGACAACTTATACCGTATTTGAGAAAAATGTTATGCCCCGAACCGCAAATTGGATCCAATTTTCGCGGCGCGAATGGTCTTAAACAACCTCCATTTAAAAATATTACGTTACGTACGTTAACGAAGTTTTATGGGATTAAATGTAATAAATCATATTAAAAAAACATGATAAAAATGTATTTTTTTTTAAAGAGCAGTTTTGACGCCTGTCAAAAGTTTCATTTTTTACAGATTTTAAAAAAAGGTTTTGTTTAAAAGTTCCGTATAACCGTAAATCCTTAATGGATTTGTTAATTTTTCGTTTTAATATTTGCGACTCTAATGATCTGTGGGTTAGCCAATACGCATTTACAATTTTTTTTATATTTCTATGTATTTTATTTTTTTTGTAATTATCTGTTCTTAGATAATATTTCATTACGTTAATAATTACATCTGTAAAAAATTACGAAAAAATTATTTTGACAATTATTTAAAACTTTTATTTTCTTTTTTTTTTTTGTTTTAGCTTAAAATAAACCCGTAACAAATTTTACAAAAATTTTTTTTATATTTTTCTTTTATATTTTTGTATTTAAATTTTTTTTGTAATTATCTGTTCTTAGATAATATTTCATTACTTTAATAATTACACCTGTAAAGAAATTATTGACGTTATTAAAACTGGTATATTAGATATATAATTCGTAAATAGCGATGAGCGAGACCGGTCTTAGTCTTGCAGTCTTGGTCTTGCTGCAAGACCAAGACCGAGACAAGACGAGACCGCCGATTCACTAGCAAGACCAAGACCAAGACCGGGTATGCAAGACAAGACCAAGACCGAGGAGTGCAAAAGACTAGAAGACCAGACCGACCTGCAAGACTCTTGCAATTTTCGACTTTTTTTTATTATAATATTTAATTTTCATATTCAATATACAGAGGTATTTTATATAGACATGAAAGATATGTTCGAAAACTGCCAATGAAGCAGGTTTCTTTAATAAAATAATAATTAAATCGATCATTCTTTATACGTTCTTAAAATAACAAGTAAATTCACTAACATGTTTCAAAAATAATGAGATGGTGACTCAATTGTCCGACAAAGCTCGATATCTCCGAAACCGTTTATGACAGAGAAAAACTAGGGGTAAAAAAGATATAGAAGCATTACTTTCATTTTTATAATGTTTTTTACATTAGCTATCTAGTGATGCCACTTAGAGGGTGGATCAAAAATTTCCAAAATCCAGAACTACATTATTTTTGTTCCACACTGTAAGAATTAGCACCATTAAATTTCTTCTTAAAACTAAGATATAAATGTGAAAGTAATGGATTAATAAAAAATATATTTGTCATGTCATATAAAAATACTTTTTATATATATGGAATTTAAATATTACTTCCGGTTTAGACGAAAAGTCAACACAATGCTAAAAGAATAGTAACGAGATCATTTTTGTCAAAACCGATAACATAATATTTAAAAATAATCTATGTCGACATTGTTCCTATAGGACAGTTAATCAATTTTCATTAAATGGATTTTTCGCCATAAATTTTTTATTTTGGGGTAAAAGCTAAAAATAGGGGAGTTTTCTTAAGTGGCAGTGGATTCGTCGGAAAATTCTGGAATGGGAAACAATTTCACATTTCTTCTATAATTTCTGTATGTTCAGTTTTTCACTATCAAAAACGATTTTAGAGATATCGGGCTTTGTCACACTATTGAGCCACCTTTATATGCAAAATATTTATAAAGTATTTGTACAAACTTTATACGGCAAATATTTGACTAATTTGAAGATAAAAAGTTCGTATAAACTAAAAAGTTTCTTAAATAACTTTTTTTTTTAAGCAGAAATCAATGTTTACATATTAGAAACATTTTCACGGGGATTTCACATCTGGTTAAAATTAAAAGTCTTTATTATTTTTTCTGCTCACACAGTATACAGTTTTGTATTTGCTTTAATTTTATATGCTTCTTCAAAGAAAATTTAAATAATTCTTATTACTAAAATGTTTCTACTTATATGCCACTAAATGTATAATAGCAGGTTGTGTCTTAATTTAACCAAAGATGGAGCGCTATAAATAAACCCCTACATTTAAAATATGCTTTCGAATGTACGTGTAAGGTTAAAATTGGTAGGTTTTAAAATTTTAAAGCAAAAATGTAACCATTTATGTTTAAGTATTTAAAAATATATTTTATTTAAGATTGCTTAGTTTAAATTATTACTACCAATAAAATGCAAGACCAGCAAGATCTTGCAGCAAGACCAAGATAAAGACCAAGACCGGGTGATGCAAGACCAAGACCAAGACTAAGACCTTCTTTGGTTGACAAGACAAGACCAAGACCAAGACAAGACTAGCCCGGTCTTGGTCTTGGTCTTGCTTTGCTCATCACTATTCCTAAACCTATTTTATTTCATTTAAAAAACTGTTGCATTCGAGAAAAAGATTTGTGACAAACCGACGAAAGCTACAAAGTTTAATAATTTTTTAAAGAATTATATTTATGTTCTTTGTATTTGTTTAAAATATTACTTGCTAATTAAAGTAGATACAAAAAATATTTTTTTCCTGTTTACAGCATCTACCTCACATGTGTGTTTTTTATTAAATCTAATAAATGTGCTTACGCCCGCACCTAATTTCCTGAAAAAACTACCTTACAATGGACGTTTTTTTCTTAAGAATGTTTACACAAAATTCTAGTCTCTATCTCCAATAAATCCTTACCCACGCATTACTTGTCTACATGGACCCTGATGTAAATTTATTTTAGTCGCCATTGTTCTAATATTTTTGTAGACTTCAAAGATGGTTTAAGCAAAGTTTGGCGCATCCTTTCTGGTATAAATAGCCATGTACTGTGTTGTTACAAGTGCTTTGTGGATATTATAAATCAGTGTCAAAAATCGGAAGGTATATATAGGGTGTTTTAGATTTAAGGTTTCTTAAATTTTCAAAGACGTGTAAAATTAGAGACGCTTTTATTTACATATAAACTTTTTGACGACAATATAAAGCAGTCACCACGTTTTTTCGAGAGGGATATTTGCCAACACCTGCAACAGTGCACTGTCCAAATAACTTTTTAAGATAGACCAAACAAGATTTAAAAAATTAGTTGGTTCATGTAAATTAAAAAAAAAACTTAATTTATTTACTTTAAACTACATTAAATCAAAAACCTTGATACATACCCTTGTTTATATATGTTTTTGGCTTTAAACCTTTTTAAATAATAAATTAGTGGACGTTTAATGCACAGTAAAGCAACCCAAACAAAAAAAAATATTTTTGTTGTGTTAACATACGGTTAAGAACAAATCCCTTTCTGGAACATCATTATTACTTTTTAGCAATATATCAACTAGGAATTTTTACAAATAAGTAAAAAAAAATAATATTTTGAATAAATCAATTAAGGATCGTATTGGATACGACTCTTTTGTCATATTCTTTTATAATGTGCGCCTAGGTTTTAATAGGTACCTAGCTCTCTAGAATAACGATTTTATTTGGCCTAATACACATGTTTTTAAAGATATTATATATATATATATATATATATATATATATATATATATATATATATATATATATATATATATATATATATATATATATATATATATATATTGGTTAACAAGAGGACAAATGGACCAAAAATTGAAAGATACGAAAAAAAGTCATTCTTAATAAAAAATTCTGCTTGTCAAAAAAATATAAACTACAATAAGAAAAAAGATTATTATTATACAGGGCGTCTTAAAAATGCAAAAACATAAAATCGAACAAAAGCAAACAGTCGTTTTTGGCCTTTTAACGTAAAATGATAAATACAAAACTTGCTCCAAATGTATTTCTTATCTTGATTCCAAACTTACTAAAGAAAATTTGAATTTACAAAGAATGAAAAAAAAATTAACATTTTTGCACGTACGCATTTTACATGTACTACATTTTTTTACATTTTACATTTTTTCCATTTGATATTTATTTTCATTAATGTTTAGTAACGTAAAGGTATTATTTAAGTAAAAGTAGTAAAATGCGTACTTGCAAAAAATTTGATTTTTTTTAATTTTTCCTAATTTTAAATTTTCATCAGTAAGTTCGGAATCAGGTTAAAAAGTAAATTTGTTTTTTATTTATTATCTCACGTTAAAAGGCCAAAAAATGACTGTTTGTCCTTGTTCGATTTTATGTTTTTGCATTTTTGACACGCCCTGTATGATAAAAAATCTATTTCTCATTGTAGTTCATATTTTCGACAAGCAGAATTTTTTTTCGAATTTTTTTCAATTTTTGGTTCATTTGTCCTCTTGTTAACCCATCCGCGGACAAAATTATATATAAATATATATATATATATATATATATATATATATATATATATATATATATATATATATATATATATATATATATATATATAAAAACAAAATACTCTTATCCTTCCGGTACGTAGTGGTTCCAAGTCTCGGCTTCGGTCGGCATCCGCCGGGAAAACCTATTAGGTGGTAGTTATTTAAAAATAACGTCGTGGTGGCACAAACGTTTTTCTAGAAGGTGCTTTGAAATGCAATATTTGCATGTTTCATCTTGGACAGTTGACGGTACTTAGGAATATATTTTATATTAATATATATATGTCCGAAAGCATATATTATATTTTTGTATATAAAAAAAAAAATCCTTCGTGAGCTGTCACAAAGATAAAAAAAAAACAAAGCACAAGATATTCACGGTTTAAAGTCTCAACTAATTTTTTTTAAATGGGAAACCTTGTAAACTATATATTTTCCAATAATTTAGAATATTACTATACTTATTTTAAATTTAATAAAATTTAATTTTTTATCTAGTTTGTGAAGCGATAATTTACACATATTTCTTAAATTTGCATTATTTAGTATTAAAAGAAGTTTTTTTTTAATACAAGATAATATTAATAAGTGTATGTTCTATGTATGTTTTTTTATCCTGGGACAGTTCCCGAAGGTTTAAAGCCGACGAACTTACATACTGTCTGAAGTAAACTAGGGGCAGTTTAGTAATGCGAGTCAAAAATTTGAAGGTTCGGAGGGAAAAAAACCGCGGCAGGCAAAGGGAAAACTGTTGCATTAAACAAATTCCGGAAATAAGGAAAAGTATTTTCCCAATTTTTCTTTTTGATTATCAAAAATAGAAGGATGGGCAAAAAAACATATTTTGTTGCTATTGTTTATTACCTTGTACCTCATTTAAAATTTTTAGGAACATTTGCCTTTAGCATGACAATTTAAATAAAAAGTAAATTATTGGACGTTTTCTTAAAAATTAAAAAAAAATCTTTTAAAAACTGTAAACCTATTAAATTAGTTACTAGTACAGTTGAAAACGAAAGCCACCATATTGAATTTGGGAAAAATGGTCCCTATGCTGCCATTCTCAATCTTGTGATATATTGTAAAAAAAGTTTAAGCCCTATGGAACTGTACAAGTTCCTTTGAAAATATTAACTTTAGTCCATTTTTGGCTAAACTAAAAGTGATATTTTCCATCCGCTTAGATGACTAGTTGCCAATTTACACCTTATATACGCATTCCACATTTCAAAATCTCACAGTAACAAAGAAAAGCTGTGTGCAATGCTTCCGTTTACACCAGGTATATACACGTAAATACTGGGTCTTCTGCATGTTGTTCATGTTGAAATATATTCTAAAATTCAATTAAATTTGCAACACCCTATATACTGTGAGAAGGCTTTAATTTAATTCTTGCTTACGTCTACAAAATCCCGACGGTCTTCTAACAGAAATGTGAAGGCGTATGTTTATATAACATTAACCCTGATTAAAATACATTAGGTGAAACTTTTTCAATAATAATGAACAGCGCTTATGCACCTAGTTGTCACATTACTGTCACTTAGAACATGTTCTTTACGATCGTAATGAATATATTTTGGTCTGTTTATGAATCAGTTATCAAAGATCTGCATTGCAAATAAAGATATTGTAATATAGGAGTGTTCTTAGTTGATTTAATAATTTCTGATATATCTAATTAACTGATAATTTGCATGAATTCTAGCCACACCCTTTATCATTTTCGAGTTGTACTTCTCTAGCAAGAAAGAAATCACTCAAAATCGGACCACGAGACTTTTGCAGCGCTTTAAGGTCTATAAATCTAAAAAACTTCTTTTAACTTTGTCGGTTTGTGTAACTGTCGTTTTGGTGGGGGTTTAGCTTAAAAACGGCTCTACCGAAAATGATGATATTTTGCGTGGAGTTTGGAGTTGTTCTAACCTCAACCCTGAATTTATTCGACTTTAGAATCTATTTAACTGCCTAAATATAACTTTACCATTTTTATCTACACCTGTAAAAAATATGCATATTTTGGTTTTAAACAACTATCTTAAATAAAAGAATGTTTCCAAAAAGTTTATCCAGAATGCCTATTAAAAACCAAAACAATAGAATCGCACAAATCTTCTGCAATTTAAGCCTAAAGAATACGACTTTTTTGCAAATATATATTTCCGAAGGAGAAAGTAAGACCTCAACGTTATTCACTTTAAACCATTCACTAACTTTGGCTGCTGTTAGACGAAACACATATCACGAAATACAAAATAATTGTTAAGAAGCAGAACTGTCGCCGATAATTGCATGGCATTATCTTAAATATTTCTATATGACTGAGTCATGAACATCTCTCCCAATCTCCATTACATTGCAGATGGTCCTAAAACACGAGCCCATATATTTACCGAACATCTTTAAGAAAGATTCGAGTCTGCGACAAATTCTTTGTCATATTAGGGAGTTCTAGGCTCCTAGATTCTAATATAATCATCCTGCGTTGACTTGGATACTATCTCGTCGCTTAATATAATCGATATATCTGTGCTATTGCCGTCGTTGTAAGAGTCTGTCTTCACTCTAATAGAATATTTTTGGTGTTGGAGGCAAAGCCATTCAAACAGTCACATCATTATCGTTTTGACGTTTTGAGCTGTCTAAAGCCATTTCAACAAATTAAATCCTAAATTCACATGATGATTAATTCGGATTATAAGGTAGATATAAAAGAATATCTCAATGAATTTTTTCGAGAACATTTGTGGTTATTTGGGTGGTATATGGTCGGGCGATATCGTGCAGCAAAATGACACTTTGCATTGAACGGTTTCTTCTTTTTGAACGAAATGCAGGTTTAAGAATTTAAATAGGCAGAATTACAACGGGTATTAGTTATACATGGTTTTCTTAAAAAATCGGAAAAGAGAATACACTTACTGTCCCAAAAGATGATGGTAATTACTTCACCGATTAAAAGCTCAACATTGTCGCTTTTAAGGAGTTTTAGAGATTCCGTCGCAAGTGAGTAACGAATTTAAAACTGCATCAGTTTTATTTTGGTATAGCCTGATAAGCTCGTTACAGACTTTAATACGTTGCCGTATTTGTTCTATAGTCAGCAATCAGGGTACAGGTATTGCGCGAACTTTTCTGTAATACAAATTAAAATGAATTATTTCCCTAATGCTGCAAACATTAATTTGTAATATTAATGACATTTTAAAGATAGAAATTCTTTTATTTCTTGTATTGTGCTTGAAGTCCTTGCAAAATATCATCTGGTGTGTCACTTTCGTAAACAAAAAATGATTAAATTTTCAGCCTAATCTGCGGCGTATCAGACCCGTTTTTTATCACTTCTTTTTTTCGTTGAGTTGCAAATTTTAAAATTTTTATTCACATTTTGTGATTCTATCGTTAGAAAATTTGTAGCAAAGTGCTTCACTTTAACGAACAAGATGCCCCTTGCGCGAAGACTTGCTCGTGTATCCCAGATAAGTGACTTTAAAAGGGGTCGAATTGTAGGCTTACGCGAAGCCGGACTTTCATTTAGAGAAGATAAAATCGTTCATTGCGTACTTTAGTGATATGTTATCAGGCATGGACTCAGGAAGGCCGGCAGCACAGAGCTAGAGGCACTGGACGTTGTAGGGGCACAACAGAGCGTCAAGATCGGCGACTAACACTTTTAGCCCTGAGAGACCGGTTTAGATCTATTTGAGCAATTGCAGATCAGTGGTTTAAAGAACATGAAAGGATGGTTGGGATGCGTACAGTTTACAGGAGAATAGGAAGTTTTAGGATTTTTTCTTGCCGACCCCATCGGGTCTTACCACTGACTCCTGAGCATAGACGGAACCGCTTGCAATGATGCCAAAAGAGATTAAATTGGAATCAAAAATGGAATCACGTGATCTTTATCGATGAACCGCGCTTTTGTTTGGGTATGCATGACGGCCGAGCAAAGGAAAGAAGGAGACTTGGTGAAAGAAGAAATCCTCAATTTGATGTTGAAAGGCATATCCACCAAACCGTGTGTGTTATGGTATGGGGTGCCATATCCATTGGTAGCAGGTTACCTCTAGTTTTAATCCAAGGCAACATGATCGCCCTTCGTTACATTCAAAAAGTAGTGGAACCACATGTTCTTCCGTATGTTCAGAGAGTCGAAAATGCCATTTTCCAACAAGACAACGCCAGGCCGCATGTTGCTAGAGTAACTTTAGCCTTCATGGATCAACACCATATCAATTGTGTACCATGGCCTGCAAGATCGCCCAGTCTTTCTCCAATAGAACATGTGTGGGACATGCTTGGCCAAAGGTTGCCTAACGTACCTCATCCCCTCAGACTCTAGCAGCACTTAGAGATGAGTTGGTGGTAGGGTGGAATGAGATACCTCAGGAGGACATTGACCACCTCATCAGAACAATGCCCCGGCGTACGAATGAGTGTTTAAGAATCGAGGGTATGTGACACATTATTGACTGTAACTCGGTTTGACGATAACCAAAGTGGCTGAAACTCTAATCATTTATTTATTATTATTAGTTAAACATGTAAGCAAAATAATAATAAATATGATTAAATACATCTAGGCGCTTACCTTTTTTGTCACTTAGTATATTAAGATACAATTGGTGCTAGCGACATTTCTTTAATTCTAATAATAATAATATGGGTCATATTTAAACGCCCCGCGTGTTCTACTTAAATTTGTGTTCACGTCAGTAACATTTTTTCACAAATTTTCGGAGGTAATATCCCTAGTGCATTTAATTTTTCCGGAAAATTCGGAAAAACGAGTTTCTAAGTAATTTGTTTTAACAAAATATTTGTTAAAACAGGTTACTTAGAAACGAGTGTTCCAATTTTTCCACAGGAAAAATTAGATGGACGAGGGATATTTGGTAAGATTATTTCCTGAAAACATTTTATTTTAATACAACATTTTTTTTAAACAATAAGAACAATAATTAATAAGAACAATATAACTTTTAAGCTAGGAAAGGTAATTACTTGAAACTCATTTTAAATTACAATTAATATAAAAATTACAATTATTGTAGGTTACAGGAGTATTGTTAGCCATATCGGTTAAATTGTTTTTAATTATGTTTGTAGTAGCACTATTCTCTATGTTGCTGTGAGAAGTGTCAAACGATTGATGGTGTTGGCTCGAAGAAGTGTCTATTTTCTGTCTTTTCAAGGGAGCTTCGAAGCTTGTAGATGGTACATTATTTTGGACGTTTCTTAAGGCAGTGATAATATTTGATTGATGTTGACTGTCCATTTGTAGATACGGTTGGATAGACGCAGCTTTAGAATGCCCTGTGATTTTGATGAGTTGCTGCTCACCTACACCGGCCTTTGCCACATAAGTAACAGCAGTTGATCGCATAGAATGGTTAGATATTTTAACTTCTGTCGTGTTCATGCCTGTTTTTTGGGCTGCGTCTTTTGTCTATTTTGACAGTTCATTTCTTCCAACAGGAATGTTTTTAAACCATCCAGTGCTACGATTGGATTGCCATGCTGAATTTGGTGTCAAAAACAATCTATTTGTTGTTATTTTAGACGTTCGCTTTTTGTTTAACAGGGATTTGTACAAACGTACCGGACAAAACTCAGGGTTTTTTGAATTAGGAACAAGCCACTTGCTATCGCACAGATTTTTTGCACCACCTTGTGCAGTTTTGCTGAAGACTGTGTTATACTCGATCCTTCCCGAAACAAGGGATACATAATTTGACTTAAATGTCAAAATATATTTTGTAGTGTGATTTTAAAGTAGATGTATGTAACTTTTAATTTTTTTGGTAAAGCAAAAGGAATTTAGTGGTTATATATCGTTTTTGATTTTTTGATTTTTTTACAAAAATAGTACAGCTAGCAAATTTTGGATGCTAAAAAAATGACAAAACGTGATTTATACAAGGTATTGCAAAAAAGACATTAAAAAATTGCGAACACAGATTTTACGCCAAGATAAAAAGTATGCGCACATATTTTGTTTTGATATAAGCGTTTTTCTGCCAAGTTACAATAAACATTTACAGATTTTGTTGCAAAATTAAAAAGCAATATCTCACCTGTTTTGATTCCATAATTATCAATTTCTTCTTTAAAATGTTCTGTTAAGCAACGAGCCGCTTCTCCGCCTTTCCAAGCAAGCTCAACTGCTGCAATAAAGTAAAATTTACGCTGCAACCCGGTTGGGGTTGTCTCATCCCATTAGGTCACCATCTTGTAGTAGTCGTCCATATTTAAAGAAGCTGAACTTGTTTTCTTTTTTTCTTCATGTTTCTGGAGACTTCTTCTTTTCGCATTTCGAGCGTTTCTAGCTGGCTTAAAGGTAATGTCGTGAAATGGGTCGAACACGATATTAAATTCTTGAAAATATTTTTCCTGCAGTTTTTTGGCAACGATATTCCACATTACTTTTACACACAGTTCTTTGTAGTCTTCCCCATTAGCTTTACGCATGTTCCATGCCCAGTCCTTGTGGATTAAATTTAGCTCGCCTGTAGTTGTTGTCTGGAGTATTTGGTAGTTTTTTGCTTGGCAAAATTCCATAAATTGCTTCCAGATTAATGTGAGTTTTCTGAGTATTTAGTGGAACACTATTTTTAACAGCCGCATTGGTTTTACTTTCGGGAACATTTCCAAACCGATTCATTTTCAGTTTCAGTTGAAAAATTGATAAATGCGTAAGTGTTGTTTGTGATCTTTGTTGTTGGTAACGGTACATAGCAACACAGCATAGAAACCATCAAGTTTGTTTTACAAGGCAACTTGTCAAACTTGCATGAAATTTTTTCGATTTTTTTTTCGGAAAAACGGCTGACAGCTCAGTTGACAGTTGTTAAGTAATTTTTCCACTTAAAATTTATATTTGACATACCAATTCTGGATAGCGATTGGTCAAAATTAATAGGAAGGAAATAATAATTCAAAAATAATTTACACAATTAAATAATAGCTATACAACTTCTATTTATATAAAAACTACTGTACCGGTATTTTATGTATGACAACACTAAAAACCACATTGTAAATTCAAAATATATGGACGTTTTCATATAAGCGTAAATTGAATAATATTTTATGGCCCGTTCACTTTTTCCAACGAACCTAAATTAAATTTAATGATAAAATATTACTATACCAAATGTTAAAGATGTCGAGTATGTACATCGTCCCTCCAACTGTCACTTTAAATTTAAATAAAAGGCTTGTCCAAGCGGTTATTACACGAAAAATACATTTTTATTCACTTAAATATATCGACGTTTATTTTATTGCACAAGAACATAATTTTTTTCAGTAACAAAGTAAACCAGACTTCCAATGCCCCAGGAAAAGTTTTAAATTGCCTTTTTCGTTCGCTTATAACGGTAACTTATTTGGAATATTGTTGTGGTTTGTCAGTAAATTGTGACAAAACTTTTTAATAATCTTGTCTTTTTATTAAGGATGCAAAGACAAAATTACACAATTTTATGGAGAAATAATCTATATTTTATATATATATATATATATATATATATATATATATATATATATATATATATATATATATATATATATATATATATATATATATACCAATTCTATAGGATTGGTCAAAATTAATAGGAAGAAATAATAATTAAAAATAATTTACACATTAAATAATAGTATACAACTTCTATTTATATAAAAATACTGTACTATAATTTTTATGTATACAACACTAAAAACCATTGTAAATATAAAAATATATACTTTTCATATAAGCGTAAATTGAATAATATTTTATGGCCCGTTACTTTTTCCAACGAACCTAAATTAATTTAATGATAAAATATTACTATACCAAATGTTAAAGATGTCGAGTATGTACATCGTCCCTCCAACTGTCATTTAAATTTAAATAAAAGCCTTGTCCAAGCGGTTATTACACGAAAAATACATTTTTATTCACTTAAATATATCGACGTTTATTTTATTGCACAAGAACATAATTTTTTTTCAAACAAAGTAAACCAGACTTCACAATGCCCAGGAAAAGTTTTAAATTGCCTTTTTGTTCGCTTATAACGTAACTATTTGGAATATTGTTGTGGTTTTGTCATTTAAATTGTGACAAAACTTTTTAATAATTTGTCTTTTTATTAAAGGATGCAAAACAAAATTACACAATTTTATGGAAAAATAATCATATTTTATATATATATATATATATATATATATATATATATATATATATATATATATATATATATATATATATATATATATATATATATATATATATATATATATATATTTATATATATATATATATATATATATATATATATATATATATATATATATATATTATATATATATATATATATATATATATATATATATATATATATATATATATATATTATATATATATATATATATATATATATATATATATATATATATATATATATATATATATATATATATATATATATATATATATATATATATATATATATATATATATATATATATATATATATATATATATATATATATATATATATATATATATATATATATATAATACAGTGTCACGCAGTTCTTGCCATATGGGAAAATTTTTTACTGACAGTCGAAACAAAATCATTTTGATGTAGAAAAGTTCTGCTTAATTAAAAACTAAAAATCCCTACGCAAAAAGTTTAAAAATACCAGCAGTATACAGAGTAGCGACAAAAACGTAAAATTTATCCAAGACTAAAGTACCCTTATTTTGCAATATTCAAAGAAAAGTTATTTAAAGGAATTATTTAGAATTAATTTTTATATCTAATTACGAAATCACAGCCACCTACGAAAAATATATATTTTTGTATTTCAGTAAATCAGAACGGAATAAAAAGTAAAAGCTTTAATATAAAACAAATTAATGTATCACTTAAAACAAAAGAAAATTAGTATAATTCAAATTTTAATATAGCCGCCTTCTTTTTCCATGCATTTTTCTGTTAACTTGGAGAATTTTGAAACAACTTTTCTCAAAACAACTTGAGGAATTTCTCGAGCACACTGGGTTATTATCCTTTCTAAGCTATCGATATTTTGAAATGGTCGGTGAGAATACACTTTTTCCTTTAAATATCCCCAAAGGAAGTAATCCAGTGGGTTCAGGTCGAGTGACCTCGCCGGCCAATGAATTTCTGAAAATCTTCCTATCCAACGCCCCTGGAACATTTCCTGAAGAAAATCGTTAACAGCTCGAGAACTATGGCATGGCGCACCATCATGCTGATACCACAAAGTATTTCTAATGTCACGTGGAAGGCCATTAATAAAGTCAGACAACTGATTTCCCAAAAAATGAAGGTAAACATCCAACGTTATATTACCCCGGAAGAAAAATGGGCCTATCAGTTGATTATCTAAAATTCCGCACCACACATTTGTCTTAAAAGAAAACTGATCCCGACACTGGATAACAAACCGCGGGTTAGCTGTACTCCACCATCGATAGTTCTGGGAGCTAACAACTCCATTTGACGTAAAACAAGCTTCGTCAGAAATAATTATTTTTCTATAAAGATACGGGTCGTCTTCATGCATACCTTGATACCAAGCTGAAAAAATCAAACCGAAAATCAAAGTCTCCAGGATGCAATGTGTGGACAAAGATGGGTTTATAGGGATGAAAATGATTTGCTTTAAGAACTCTTCCAGCAGTAGATTTACAGACTGAGCGTCTTTCATTTCCAGGAAATACTTTTTCCATATTTCTCAAGGAAATCTTGGGATTTTCAACAACGGTTTGGTTAATTTGCAAGTCAAAATCTTCATCATCTTCGACCTGAACTTGATTTTTTTTATTGAATCTGTTTTCTACCTTCCACTACCTTTAAATTTTGCCATTATGTGTCCAACAGTTTGATGAGATACAGATATTTCAGGATGCCTTTCATTGAAAATCTCAGCGGCTTCTCTAAAGGTTTTGTAGTTGTCACCCACAATTAAAACAATTTCAATCTTCTGTTCCGTGGTTAGTTTTGGAGGCATAATAAATCAAAATGATAAATGGATAAACTGAATTTATAACTGTACTTCTGACTAGAAATAATGTCAGTGTTTATGTCAGTTACATAGTTACCTTCAGGTCCGATAATTACCTTTGTTAATTTTTGACAAAATTTTTTAATGTAAAATAAAAAATACCTTTTTTTCGTAGGTGGCTGTGATTTCGTAATTAGATATAAATAATTCATAATTCCTTTAAATAACTTTTCTTTGAATATTGCAAAATAAGGAGTACTTTAGTCTTGGATAAATTTTACGTTTTTGTCGCTCTCTGTATACTGCTGGTATTTTAAAACTTTTTGCGTAAGGATTTTTAGTTTTAAATAAGCAGAACTTTTCTACATCAAAATGATTTTGTTTCGACTGTCAGTAAAAATTTCCCATGCATAAAAACTGCGTGGACCTTTTTTTATATATATATATATATATATATATATATATATATATATATATATATATATATATATATATATATATATATATATATCTAATTTTATATAATATATAATATATATATAATATATATATATATATATATATATATATATATATATATATATATATATATATATATATATATATATATA
Source organism: Listronotus oregonensis (assembly GCA_019359885.1). NCBI lineage: Eukaryota > Metazoa > Arthropoda > Insecta > Coleoptera > Curculionidae > Listronotus > Listronotus oregonensis. The sequence goes on along the minus strand of JAHBCN010001334.1, from coordinate 4,042 downwards.
TATATATATATATATATATATATATATATATATATATATATATATATATATATATATATATATATATATATATATACAGGGTGTCAAAATTCGATGCATTAGCATTGCTATCTCGGTAAATATAAGAGATAGAGAGTTGTTTACATTAAGGCAAAGTTGCGCAATTTTATGCTTAAAAACTTTTTGAAACGAAATTTAAGAAATTCCGATTACTTCCCAAGATATCCGAGAAAAACGAAAAATTTAATTTCGTTTTTTTTTTTTTTACGACTTTATTACTGAGTATTTTGAAAAACCAAGAGCACTTTCTAATGTTAATTTTTCTCCCAATTTCTCTTCAAGAAAATAATCTTATTTTTCCGATACAACGTTTCGTTTTTTAGATACCAACATCAACTTAATTTTTTTAAATACGGACCTGGATTTTTTATTGCTTCTTTTGATAGCTTTTGATCTCCAAAAATTAATGATGTATCACAGTTGTAACTAAAATGTTTGCCATAGGAGTTATTTAAAGTTTTTTGAAAATTGAAGAGTATGCTTTGATTTTGAAATATTTTGAAAATTTTGTATTAAATTTGTAACAAATTAACAATATCTAATATTTTAGATGTTCAAAAAGATTGCCGTTGAATACACTTGTCGATTTTTTTTGGTATTTTATTTATTGCTCTTTGTACAGAACGCCGTGTTATGGTGCAAAAAGCATTTCTAATGCGAATATTTAGTTCTTCTGGGCTATTTATTTCGGTTTTGTAAATTAAACTTTTTAGCGCGCCCCACAAAAAAAATCTAAGGGTAAGAGGTCGGGCGACTGCGCAGGCCAGACTTAATAAAACCACCATTTCCAATCCATCTTTGGGAAATTCTTGATTTAAGAAATTCCTTACGGTCCCTGTGTTGTAGGGTGGCCAGGATTCGGCATAGTCTGTCCAGGGAAATATCACTTAAATATTCCTGGAACTTAGTATTTAAAAATTGTAAATATCCATCACCATTTAAATTGTCTTTAAAAAGAAATGGTACAATAACTTTATCACCATAGATCCCAGCCCAAGCATTAATACTAAATCGGACTTGTTTTCTTATTTCTCTGTTCTCCCTGGGATTTTCAATGCTCCAAATATACTTGTAGCAGAATTTCTTTTTAAATATGTAAATACTTTTTTTTCTGATTATTTGAAACAATTGCCATTAGATTATCGGGGTAACATGTACTTCCAGCAAGATAGATGCTCTGCCCACTTTGCCAGAGAAGTAAAGGACTGGCTTAATTTAAAATTTGGACAAAAAAAGGATCGGGCAAAATGGTACAGTTTTATGGCCCCCAAGAAGCAGCGACCTCACGTTAGCGAATATGTATTTGTGGGGACGCCTCAAACAGTTAGTTTATATTAATCCACTACCAAATGACGAGGACATTTTGAAATAAAGAATTATACAAGCTGTAGAAGCAATATCCCTAGAAGAAGTGCGACGCAGTTATGGATATCTTAAAGCCCAAACGGAAAAATGCATTTTCATGGTGGAACAGTATTTAAATAATTCGAACATAATAATTGTTGTTAGGCTTAAGCTATTTTAATCTTATTTTGTAAATTTAGCCTTAAATAATTATAATCATGTATGGTTTCTATTTATCGTCTTTGTATTCTTTGCTTCGTTGTTAATATTTGTAAAAATTTATAAAATATCTAAAAGTTGATACTGAGGTCTGGTTTGGTTTATACTGTCAAAATTTATTTGTGAAATACCTATTCAAAGGTGATATTTAAAGGTATTAAAAATCAAAGGTATACCTACGAAAATTTTCAGTGAAATGCAAATTTAAACCGAAAAAATGATTACGATTTTAACCTAATAAAAACCAATATCTCAAAAGATATGATAATTTTAAATAATTTTCTTAAGCAGCATTTTGTCGAAAACTTTGAAATAAGGGTACTTTTTCTTGTAAAAAATTAAAATTTTAACTTTCTGGACACCCTGTATACAGTTTTAAATTTCTTTTACCGAAAATAGTATTCTCTCGGCAAGCAAAGGTTTTTAAAAATAATGATATATTCTCGAAAAATTACATATAACATTACATACTGTAGATAATAAGCAGGAGGGCCATTAATCACGTGAGACATTTAGGGAGAGGGAGGAAGTCAAGCGAAATCTCACCCAATCTCACGTGGGGGAGAGGGGGATCTCAGCAAATATCACGTATTTTTTTCCGCAAGAAACAGTGTAAAGCTGCGAGAAAAATGTGTTAAAATAAGTAAAACATGTTTCTTTACTAAAATATATCCGTTTTACCGAAAATATACATTTTTCCTTTAAACCCTAGCACTCACAAAAAAACAGCTTACCATAGCATGAAACCCGGGTCAATGTCCCATTAAACAAAAAAAATTTTGATAAAAATTAAATATCATAAAACAACAAATTTAAAAATGGTTTTCATTTAAATTTTTTGACAAAATACTTAAAAAAAAACTTTCAAAAATAGCTCATGAACACATTTACCCAACTGTCAAGAAACAAAAAAAAAATTTAAGTTATCACTTATTTTGGCAAACCCGAAAAAGTATCAAAATATATCATATCCGATAACATAAACATCTCATACAGAACAGTAAATAATTTGGGTAATTACATAAAAAACAATAAAGACAAGATAGAAAAAACCAAAGTCGGGTATTTATAAGCTAAATTTTGGTTCTTGGATAATTTTTGTAGGGCAAACCGGGAAAGGGCGTTTAAGAAACGTATAATGGAACATAAAAATTTTTTTATAAACCAAAAGGAAGACTCTGCATACGCACAACATTTATTACAAGAAAATCACAACTTTGATGATGATTTTAATATTTTTCATGAAATAAAGGTAAAAAAATATCTTGTTTTGAGAGCCTAGAAATAAACAGAATTAAAAATACAGGAATTTCCCCAATGGTCAATTAGAAACAAACCCGTCGCCCTTTTTTAAAATTTTTATAACAAACACCCCGACCAATAGTTATGGTAATTTGATTGTAAAACTTAGGTAAATTGCAGTCCTTTCTTTTCTTTATTTTTATTTTTGATCAGTTCATACAGTACCCGAGGAAGCTTAGTATGCAAACATATGTCGTATAGTATACCAATAAAAGTGGAAATATCACTTTAAGTGTTTTATTTTAAAAAATTAAAATATTCCAATCCTACACAAGCAAATATCCAACCTACACTAGCTTTCCTTGGCTTTCCCGTTTCCTTTCTAATCGACGTATATCAGTTATGGTCCCCCTCCAGCCTCTACCAAATTTAAACGGGGTGCCCCGGGGTCAGTGCTGGCCCCAGCTGTTTTTTTTTTACACATTAACGATCTTCTCTCTTCCACAATCAATCCCATTTAGTTTTGCTGACGATAGTACCTCCACTCTAGTATTCATTTTCTTTAAACCACCGTGTAATTTGATTTCGAAAACAAGCGCAGGTCAATGCAGATATTTTTTTACAAGACCTCAAACTTTTCGGAGTTGCGCCAAAAAACTTGTTCAGTTTAATTAAAAACACATCAGTTGCTGCCGAAAAAAAACTGCAAATGCTCATCCCCAATATATGAGGGGCCCAAATTCTGCAGAGCAAAGAGTCGTTTAATCTAGTCGGCGTTACTTTTGAGAATAACTCAACTGGCACAAAACATTTCATCCATAGCTTCGACAGCTTCAAAAAAAAATTGGGTTTTCTTCCGAGCCAAAAAATATTTCTTCTTTCCCAAACTGTACACTCTGTATGTATCCCAAATCAGACCCTCTTTAGAATATTGTTCTCATGTCTGGGGGAAAGGCGTCCCCTACAACATTTGCATTTGGGCTCCATTCAAGAAGAGCCGTTCGGTTTTTTCCCCCTCACAGAAAGGCTTCCTCTTTTTTTCCCACCCTCGAGTGTGGGGATCTGTCGCTTTTATAGGATTTTCCCGGGTTCTGCTCAGAGGGAAATTTGGGCCCGTATAATTCCTTCTCTGGCAGCTCCCAAAAGAACAACACGTAGTGCAACTTTTTGCACCTTT
>JAHBCN010001333.1:471245-525882 GCA_019359885.1 Listronotus oregonensis | reverse complement strand
AGTACTTCTTCATTTTTAAACAAAATATTTTAAACCCCTTTTTTTTTAAAAAACCCATTAATTGGAATTTTAAAATTTTCAAAAAAAAAAAATTTTGGGGAATTTTTTATTTAGGACTTTTCCGGAAGGCAAAATAAATTTTAACCAACCTTTTAAAAGGGAAAAGAGGGTTTTTAAAAAGGCTTTTTAAACCCTTTCTTAAACTCTAAAAAAACAAAAAGTTTAATTTGGGGGGCCCCTTTTAATATAATTTAAAAAATAAAAAGGAAATTTTTCTCGTTAATTTCCAGAAATAATCTCCAACTTTTAAAGCGGGAAAAAATTTTTTGGAAAAAACGTTCCCCCAAACCCCCTTAAAAGGGGCCTGTTGAAACCAAAAATTTTAAAGGCCCCCTTGAAAAGGAATTTTTTGAGTTTAAAAATTAAACCCCAAAAATAGTATGGAACCTTAAAATAATTTTTTCAAAAAGGGGGTTTTTTTATTCAAAATATAAAATTGTTTTAATTTAATTTTAATTTTTTTAAAATTAATTTTTTTTTAAAAAAACGGTTGGGGTTATTCCCGGCCTACAGGGGTTTGATATTCAAAATTGCATTTTTCCATTTCCATAAAATAAAATTTTTTTTAAAAAAAATGTAAAACTTTTTCCCCTTAAAACTAAACCCCCAAATTTTTACAATTAAAACAAAAACAAATTTTTCCCCCAACCCCCAATTTAAATAAAAACAAAAAAATTTTTTTAAAAAAATAGTATGGGAAAAACAAAACCCCAAGGGGAAAAATTTTTTGGTGGAACAAAATTTTAAAACCAAAACAAAAAATTTCTTTTTTCTTAAAACCACTAAAAAAAAACCAAAAATTTCTTTTTAGAAAGAAATTTTTTTGGGGGTTTTTTCCCCTTAAAATAAATGATTTATTATTTTTAATTTTCATATTAAAATAAAAATTGAAAATAAATTTTTTTTTTCAAAATTAAATTTTAAAATCTTTAAAAAAATATGCCCAAAAATAAAGAGGGGTTTAAAACCCCAAAAATAAAAAAAAAAATTTCCCCTTAACTCAAAACCCATTTTTTTAAAAATTTTTTAAAAAAGGGCTTTTTTTGAGGTGGAAACAAAAAAATTTTTTTTTTACCGAAAAAAAATTTTTAAAATTTCAAAAAAAAATTTTTAATTAAATTTTAAAATTTTAAAAAATTAAAAGGGGGAAAAAAGAGGGTTTTTAAAATTTTCAATTATTTTTTTTTAATTTAAAAAAAGGTTTAAAAAATTTTTAAAAAAATTTAAAAAAGTAGAAAATAGGGAAAAATTTTTAATTTTTTTAAAATTAAAAAAAATTTTTTTTTTTTTAAATTTTTAAATACAGGGGATAAAAAATTTTTTAAAAAAAACCCCTTTTTTTTCTACCATCCCAAATTTTTTTAGGACGTTTAAAAAAAATTTTAAAAGGGGAGCTTTTAAAGAATTTGGGGTTTTTTAAATTTTTTTTTTTTAAAATTTGGGCCCCCCGGCGAAGGTGGGTTTAAAAAAACCCCGCACCGGGGAAATTTCCCCCTAAAAAAAAAGGGGGTTTTTTTTTAAATTTAAAAAAAAAACTTAAATTTTGCGGTGCAGCCCAAAATAGTCTTGGATCGGGTTTTTTAAGGCCGAAGGGGGTTGGGGGGAATTTGGGGGCCCCCTTTCCCCCCCGAATTTTAAAATTTTTTGTTAAAATTCAACTTTTCTTTTTGGGGGAAGCTTCAAAAAGGGAAATTTAATAAATTTTTAAAACCAAAGAAAATTTTTTATAAAAAAACAAACCCAAAACAGCCCGTCGGGGGGAAATGAAGCTTTTTTTTAATGGGTTAAAAATGGGCCCTTTTTTAAAGGGTTTTTTCCCTTGGGGAAGTTTTTTTTTGGGAAATAAAATAAAAAAGGGATAAACGGACCCCAAAAAAAAAATTTTTTTTTTTTAAAAAGGAAAAATTTTAAACCGGTTTTTTTTTTTTTCCCTTCTTTTTTTAAAAAAACCCTTGGGTCAAATTAAAAATTCTTTTTTTAATTTTTTTTTAAAAATTAGGGTTAAAAATTTTAAAAAAAACCCATTATTTATTTATTTACGGACCATAAACGCGATACCCCCGGTTTGGAAATTTTTTTTTTTTGGGGGCCCCAAAAAATAAAGCTTTTTTAAAAAAATGTTTTTCCCATTTATTCCCATAAAAAAAAACCCTTTTTTTTGGGGGTTTCCCAAAAACTCCACTCCCCCCCCCCCTTTAAAAAATTTCCAATTGATTTCAACTTTTTTTTTTTTAAAAAAATTAATTTGGGGAAAAAAGGGGAAACATTTTTAAAGGGTTTTTTAAAATATTTTGGGTTTATTCATTTTTTTTTTCAAAAATTTTTTAAAAATTTTTAAAAAAAAAAAAAACTGAATAAAAACAAAAAAAATTTTTTTTTAAAAAATTTTAAAAAATTTGTTTTTTTTTTTTCCCCTTAAAATCAAGTATTTTTAAATTTAAATTTCAAAAATTAAAAAAAATTTTAATAAAAAAAAATTTTTTTCAAAAAAAAATTTTTAAAAATAAAAAAATTTTGGAAAAATTTTTTAAAAAAAAAAGGGGGAAAAAATTTTAAGGGTTTAAAAAAATTAAAAAAAATTTCTTTTTTTTTTTTAAAAAAGTTCCCCTTTTAAACAGCCCTTAAAAATTTTTTAAAAATTTTTTTTAAGTGGCCTTTTTTTTTAAAAATAAAAATTTGGGTTTTAAAAAAAAATTAATAATTTATATATTTTTAATTTAATTTTTAAAATATTTTTAATGTTTTTAATTAAAAAATATAAAATTAAATAATATTTTTTAAAAAAAAATATATATATATATATATATATATATATATATATATAAAAAATAAAAATATATATATATATATATATATATATATATATATATATATATATATATATATATATATATATATATATATATATATATATATATATATATATATATATATTCCTATTCGAAACTGCAGCGACAGTTACAAGAATTTGTTTAAATTTACCTCTGCATGTTTTTAAATTTAAGACCAAGAATCGTTTTTTTTATTTATTTCATAACTTCTGACAGGCATCCATTTATAAGACATTTACCATTATATAAAAAAAATTTGGGAAACAAAAAACAAACAACACCAAACAATAAATAAAATTTCCCAACTTAGCTCTAATTATTAGTCAGCAAATTATTAAACAATAAAAATATATCCAGTTCGCCCAGAAAGTTGGTTATTTTGGGCTCCCAATTTTAAATAGGCGATCTTTTTGTTTGGATGTTGGCAGCCCTTGAAAATAAAACAAAGAATTAGATCTCGTGTTCTTATTTGGTACTGGGAAAGTTTAACTTACTTACAAGTTCCTCGCCATTAAACTTAAAACTTTCTGCAGTGCAAGGTGGGTTTTTACGTCAGTTAAGTTTTAAGTTGTAAAAGGCAAATCTAAAAAATATAAATTATATTTCAAAACATGTTTTTTTCCCAATATAAAAATACCAAGAAATTTGGGTTAAAATAAGTACCCAAAAAAATTTAAATACATTTAAAAGGAATGTAACTAATCGCAAACTTAATAAATGTACAGAAAAATGGGAAAAATATTAAATACACATTCTGGAAAGGTACTTAATGCATATCCCAAAAAGTTGATCAGCTCTAAGTATAAGCAACCCCCTATTTACTTTTTGACAACAAATTCTATAATTAAAATCACAAAAAAATTTTTTAATTTACTTACTAAAAACCCTAATAACCGTGTAACTACACCCAGAGTATAGTATAAGTACTCATATTATTAATGTGTAATTATTATCAGTGTATGATTCAGCTCAAAAAAAATTTTTTTTTTATGACCCCCCCACTGGATCCCCTGGGCCCCAAGCCCCAAAATATTTAATTTAAGTATAACAAAGAAAATGCGCTAAGCCCGGATTCCCACATTAGGACTCAAAAAGGGTTTTTTCTTAGGCAAAAGTGTGGTTTCCAAAAGGGATTATGCATATTTAATGATCCATGACAATGGAAATTAACCGGGGAATTTCCCAATCTAAAAATTTTAAAGGTTTTATATGAAAGGGGGCGGATTCAGAAAATTTTTTGGGGGGCGGTCTTAGGCAGAAAAACCCCGGGGGTTTGGGGGTTTTTGGGATTGGAATACCCCTTAAAGGGGGCCCAGGGGGGGGGTTGGGGAGCCCCCCTTTCCCGGTTAACCACCCTCTGCCTTTTTGTAAATTGCAAATTTTCGGTATAGCCCGGAAACGAACCATTTCGCCTAAAATTTTTTTTAAAAAATGCATAGAATGACTGGAAATTTTGACAGTAGGTAGGAAATAGTGCAAGGATAAGGATCAAAATCTATATCATGCCAAGGGCGCCTTTACCTTGGGGTGATAGCCAAACCATCTAAAGGGTGGAAAATTTTTTAAAAAAATTTTTAACCACAGGAAAAATCAATTAGAAAAAATAAATTTCCCCTAAAAAATTTTTAAATCGTTTTTCTTGGTAAAAATGAACCTGGGTTAAAATTTGAAACCGAAAGTCAAGGTTTTTAATTTGATAAAAACCGGGGTTTTAATGGGTTTTTCTTAACTTCGATTTATGCATTTTACCCAAAAAGACTAAATCAAAATTAACCTTTTAAAAAAACGAATAAAGTTTTTTTTTAACTGTCGTGGGACCACTACAAAAACCCAAATTATGGTTTGTTAAATGTTAACTGTTATTCATTAAACACAAAATTTCAGAGTTTCAAAAAGGGAAATCTACGTATTTTTCGAGGAAAACCAATAATTTTTTTTGAAGAATTTGCAAAGACCCTTTTTTTTTTTTTTTAAAAAAAAAGGGATGTATCATAAAAAATTTAGTGAGTTATGATTTAAAAAAAGGTTGGACCCAAAAATTTTTTTTTTAAAAATCTTCAAAAACAACCTTTTTTACCACCCCAATTAAAATAAGTCGTAGACTTTTTCAATTCTCTTTATTTATGTATCATAAATACATTTTAAAATTTTAACCAAATTTCCCAAATTGGGAATTTTGAAAAAAAAAATAAACAAAAAGTAAAAATCAAATTTCAGAATTTTAATAAAAAATTACCTTTTCTTTAAAATAACTCAAAACCTAAAAAGGGAAAAAACGTAAAAAAACTAATTTTTCAAATTGTAGCTCTTTAAATTACAAAAATCTTGCTTATTTCTTAATTTACTGTATGACGGAAATTAAGTAAAATATAAACTTTTTAAAACCCTTTTGTATGGGGCGAGCACTACCTTCTTTCAGCCCTTTAGACTCACTCCTTTAAAAAAATAACGGTTTAAACAGTTTTAAAAAATATAGCATTTTAGCTTTAAAAATAAACCAACAAAAAAGGTTTTTTAAGAACTTTTTTAAAACAAAAACTGAAGGGTTATGCTTAAAAACCAAAATTTTTTTGGGGGGGTTTTAAAAAAAATAAATTTTTTTTAAATATCTTTTCATTTAATAAAATTTTAATGTAATTGTACGTATTTTTTATTTTATCCATTAAATATATTTTTTTTTTTATTAATCCATAATAGGGGTTACTTTTTTTGTGTTGAATTACTTCAAAAAATATTTCCCTCTGAATCCGCCATTGGCTATATGTCTAATAAGTTTAAACGCGAAAAGTTTTGGTTACCAATTTTTTTAAATTTTTGTTAAAAGTATCAAAGAACATCAGCACTGATCTTTTTTGTTGCTTCCTTCCTGCGTCCCTTGTATAATAGACCTGGGGCCAAAAGGGTTTTTTCATGTATCATAGGCCCCACCTCGAGGCTCAGGTCTATAACAAAAAAATTTAAATGTGGCGTCAACGGGTTTTGTGAAACCCAAAAAAAATAAACAAACGAACGTATCTTCCCCATGATCTGGAAAGCGAATCAGTCTTGTTAGGCGCGAGTTAATATATTTGATCCCGATCCTTTAGTTAATAAGTAATAACAATATTATACCATTTTTTAAAACATTGACAGGGAAAAACTTTTGGGCTTTAAATATAACATATACATATGTTATGTTTAATATTTTTTAATAATAAATAAATTTTTTTCCTGTGCTATCATATGCTAACACACAATTACCTTCATAAACTTTCCTGTTGGAAGAGTTATCGTACTAATTCATTTCATCTTTGTAAAAATTGAAATATTTATCACAATTTTAGTGATTTATTAACAGAGTCGGATTTAAAAGGTTGGGGGGAACAAGGACACTACTTATACAAGTACAAATTTAAAAAAAAAAACAAAGGACTTCGGTCGACGGCCTACGAAACTGAACAATTTGGATTTTATTACGTAGGTTGCCCAAATTTTGCAAAAAAAAAGTTTTTTTAAAAATTTTTTCAAAATAAATGCGATTAGAGTCCCCCTTTTGCATACGTATAAACCAACTACAAAACACCTGTCCTCTTGCCATTTATCCTTTATACCCCCGGCAGTCAAGCATTTCCCCCCCTTTTTAATATATGCAAATTTTTTTTAAAATTTTGCAGATGATAGATGGTGGTAAAAGCAAAATCTTTTGGTGCCGATGTGCCCCCCAAAACCCCCCCTGGGGGGTCCACCCCCTGGGGGTGGGAATTTAAAAAAATGTCATGTAAATTTTTTTCGCCAGATCAATTTTTTTTGAATTATTCGCAATTGAAAAGTCCCTTTTTTCTTAAAAAAACCTCTTTTTTAATTGTTTTTCGCATAACTCTGTAATTATGCGTTTTTAAAAAAAGTGTAATGAACAAAAAAAAAACTAAAAAACCAAATAAATAAGCTATTTATGAAGATCTTAAAAGTTCACCTAAGGCAAGTTATACTTTAAAGATCTTTCATTTTACGTGATTAAGTACTTAATCTAAATAACTAAAAAGGGGGTTTTTTTTTAACAAAAAGTTAAATTTTTTTTTAAAGAGCAAAAAGCACCTATAAAAGTTTTTTGACTAAAATTTCAGTGAGATATGGTGTAAAATAGTTAAAATAAAAAAAAATCCAATAAAACTAATGTCTTTTCTTAAATTCTTCAAAATAAAATAAAACTTTTTCCCTTTTTACCAATTTTTATTTTTTTTTAATTGACACTGAAATTTTTACTTTAGAGATGCACATTTTTTGAAAAAAAGACCCCTTTAATTAGGGGTTTTTTTGTGTTTTTTAAAAAATTTTTTTTTTTTTTAACCCAAAACCAAAAGAGATAGAATTATGCGTTATTTCCTTTTTTTATTTTTTTTTTGGGTAAAAATTGACGGGTTAAAACCGATTTCAATTTCACATGGGCGAGGACTGCTTTTCCGCACCCTTTGACCCTTTCCTATAAAATATGAAGGGTCCAAGCCCTTCAACAACATAGGCTTGTAGCCCTGAAAATTCCTTTAAAAAAATTTTTGTAGGATGTATGGTTCAAAATTAACAAAAAAAAAAAGATTTGAAATTTTAAAGCGTAAGAAATTCATGAAGAATTACCTACAATGAAATATTGAATGTCTTTGAATAACATTTTTCATTTTTTTTTGGCAAAAGGGTGGTTTTAAAAGGGGTTGGAAGTGTGAAATTAAAAAATTTCTTCGTGTTAAAAAAATAAACTTTAGAATCAACAAAATTTAAAAAAAAAACACGGGAGTCTTTTAAAAAATTTTTTATTTTTTTTTTGTAAAGGGGGGGTTCTTAAAGGGGTTTCTAGGGTGTAGACAATTTAAAAAATTTCAATAGAGATAATAAACTGTAATACAAAAAAATTCCAAAACTAAAAATTGGCAGTCATTAGATTTTTTCATTTCATTTTCTGAAAGGGGTAGTTTTGGGGTTAAAAAAATGTTAACCTATTTTCCCTTTTCTATTAAAAAGGTTTCCCGGCCCCCAAAAATTATATGGTTTTAAATTCATAAAAAATTTAACCCTAAAAACTCCTGTTTTTTTTAAAAACGGGGGGTTTTTCTTTTACTTTAAAAAAAAAAAAATTGGTGAAAAATTTAAAAATTTGGGGGTTCAAAAAAGGCAACTTTAAATATTTTTCTTGTTAATTTTAAATGGGAATTTTAAAAATTAAAAATTTTCCAAAATTTAATGGTTAAAAAATTTAAATTTGTATTTTTAAAAACTTTTTTGTTTTTATAAAAAAGTGGGTTATTTATGGGTTTTTTTTTCCCGTTTTTATTCAAATCGGGGAAATAATTGGGGAACTAAAACCGTTTTTCAATTTTTTTAAATTGTTTTAATTTTTTTTTCGGAACGATAATAAAAAGGGAAAAAAATCAATGAACAAATCTGAAAAGGGAATTTTTTAAAATTGAAAAGGAAGTAAAAAAAATTTTTTAAAATTTTCTGTATTTTTTTCAAAAAAAAAAGGGTTATTTTTTTTTTGTTTTTGAAAAAAATACAGAAAATTTAAAAATTCTTTTTTTCCCCCTTCCTTTTTCTTTGAAATTTTACTTTAAATTATTTTAGGTTTGTTAAAAAATTTTTAATTTAATGATTTTTTAAAAAAAAATTAAAAAAAAATCTTCCCCCTAAAAAACAAAACAAGAAAAAATCACCCCCCTTAACTTTTTGGAAAATTTTGTAAAAAATTATTTTTCGTTTTTAGTTTTTCAAAAAAAAAAAAAACCCCCCCCAAAAATTGGGGAATAAAAATTTGGAAAAAGAAGGGGAAAATTTTAAAAGTTGGAAAAGGCCCTTTTTATTAAAAACATTTCTTTTGTTTTATAAAAAATTTTTTCAAGGGAAAAGTTTTTAAAAAATTTTTCTTTTCCCCCCAAAAAAGGGGGAAAAATTTTTAATTTTTTAAAGGGGTTAAATTTTTTTAAGGGGAAACCTTTTTAAAAACCCCCTTTTTTAAACTTATTAAATGACCATAGATCTTCGGAATTCCCCACTCTATGCCGCTTTATTATAGTAATTTAAGATATATAAGTTGGGTTTGTTTAGATTGTAGTTTAAAGCTTTCAGTTTGATAATTTTTGTAGTACTACGAAACTGCAGTCACTGTTTTATAAATTAATTAATATAGTGTTTAAAAAAAAGTAAAAACTGTGTTCTCATTTACTAGTTAAAAATGAACTATCAAAAAATAACGGACACCTCAATTCAATATTTAACTAAAAATTTTTTTTTAAAAAAAGTATAATTTTTTTCCAGTAAAATTGCAATTGTAATGTTACAAATCGTTAAAAGATTTTTTTATATTTTTTTTATCAAAAGGGTAGTTTTTAAAGATTTTTAAAAGGGGTTTATATTTCAAAATAAACCCCAATTTTTTTTTTTAAAATACGTTAGGATATTTTAAAAAACATAAATAAAAAAAAATTTAAATTAAAAAAGCCGAAAAACCCCCCAAAATCTATTTTTTGATAAAAAAGGGGGGGGTTTTTTCCCCCTTTTAAAAAAAAATTTCACACCTTGCGACCATATAAATTTTTTTTTTGGAGGTAAAATAAGCAATTCCAAATTTTTAAGAAAATCCGTACATATACAGGGTGTTTTTTTTTAAAAAAATGCTAATATTTTAGGAGGTGATTTTTTTGGGGGGCCCTTTTTTAAAAAAAAAAATTCATATGAATGTATGTCCAAAAAGTCTTATCTTTTGAGATACAGGGTGTTAAAATTTTAAGAAAAAAAAAAGTTTTTTTTTTTTCCATTTTTTTTTCCACTTTAAATATTTTTATGAAAATTGGTTCGGGGTTTATGCATTAAGAGCATTTTTTTACCTATGAAACATTTTTTTTTTCCAACAGTTAAAAGTTATCTTATTAAATAAATTATTGTTCAAAATTACATAAATCGTTTTTTTTCGTAATTGGTCCCCAAAAAAAATGCAAATAAGTCAATTTATTTTTTTTAAAAATAAAACGGTGAGTCGTACAAAAAAGTCAAGTCCCCAAAATTTTTTTTTAAAATTTACCGGGGACACCAAAAAAAAATTTTAATTTTTTTTTTTTAAAAGAACCAGTGGGCCCGGGGAAAATTTAAAATTTTTTTCCTTTTTTAAAAAAAAAAAAATTTTTTTTTAAAATTTTAACACCCTGTATCTCAAAAAAAAACCCTTGCGCATATCTGTTTATATGGACTTTTAGTCTTAAAATGAGTTGAAAAATCACATCCTGCATTTTTAGCCCAAAAAAAATTAAAAATTTCACCCTGTATAAAAAAAAATTTTTAGGTATGACACTATTTTGAGCTTGACTGCCTGGACTATTAAAACTAAGCACAAAGCATTATCCCAAAACATTTAAAAATTTTCCCCCTCAGTTGCGAATTTTTTTTGGCCCCTTTTTTTTTTTTTTTAAAAAGGGGAAAAATCCCCCAAACCCGATTGGGGTTTTAAAAAAAACCCGAGTCAAGCTTGCACGATGTGCCGGCGCGTTGTTGTAGTAAAAGTACCAATAAGTACTGAGACGTGACTTTGGTTGGAATTTTTTTAGCTCATTTATAACTTAAGGGGGAAAAAACGCCTGTATACCAAGCAGCGGTGACGGTCTTCTGTGAATCCCAAAAAACCCCCCTTTTTATTGGGGGCCCCCTTTTTAAAAAAAAATACTGGCTCATCTTGGAACACCCATAGTTTTGATTGAGATTTCTTTTTCGTCGAAAAAATATAACCAGGTTTTTTCGCCTGTGATGATTGAATCAACATCCCCTTTTTTAAAAGGGCCCGAGTCATATTTTTAACCCCCTTTTTCACACCAATTGGCCGCGCTGCTCGCTGGGCCAAAAAAGGGGAAAAAAGGGGGTCCATAAAGAACATAACGTTCTTCTTTCCCCAAAAAATTTATGCAAAATCAAAAATTTAAAGGGAAAAAGCCCCAAAACTAAGAATCTCTTAAATCTGTCTATAAGTAATTTGACTGTTGGGGGTTAAAAATTTTTTTTTAACTGCGGAAAAAATTTTTTTTAGACCTGGTCGTCACTGGGCGGCACGATCTTTCATCACCATCTAAATTGAAGACAGAAGAACACTTACCGCCGAAAATTTCAAACAATTCGTTTGGCATTCTTGGCAAGATAATCCCCGTTTGAAGTTGTTTTTTTGAATAATGACAATAAGGTGTCCGCATCCTCCCTTTTGCCTGCTGTGAATGCCAGCTGCAGCAAGGGTTTTCCTTTAACATTGAGATGAGACGGATTTTTTTTTTTCATATTGCATAAAATTGAGAACCGAACGGTCTTTTTCCTAACGTCGAAATAGGCGAGGGTGCAGATGAATTTTTTTTTTTTAAAGGGAAAATTGCGTTGATTTATTCATTATTTTTGCTTTTTTTTTAAAAATTTCTTATTTCTCCCCCCTTTCAGCCTCTTTTGGGGCCAAAACATACGACGTACGAAAAAATATTAGGAAAAAATAAATTATAGGCAAATTTTCTCCCCTTTATTTTATAAATAACCATTTTTGCGTAAATAAAATTGCTTTGCAGGTTAAAACTGAAAACCACTAAAAACATGATTTTTTTTTTTTGATGATTTCTCATATTTGTTAAGCAAAATTTTTTTTGAAAAACTTCAGATTCGTGTTTTAACCCCCCAAAAAAAAAAGAATAAACTAATAAAAACAATTACACCGTTCTCAAATTAAAATTGACAGATTTTTAAATGGTAGGGTTTCCATATGGTCTTTTTCAAATCCAGGACACATGAGTCCAAGAATCCGGACAAATCCGGACAGCTCAAAAAATATATGTTACACATTTATTTATAACAATCATTTAAACTAAATTAAAGTAAAAATACTTTAAAAATATTAAAATAAATACTCTATTATATGCAAAAATACATTATAAACTTAAATTAAAGACATATTAGCCTTATATGGTA
Organism: Listronotus oregonensis; assembly: GCA_019359885.1. Lineage (NCBI taxonomy): Eukaryota > Metazoa > Arthropoda > Insecta > Coleoptera > Curculionidae > Listronotus > Listronotus oregonensis. The sequence continues at coordinate 514,039 of JAHBCN010001333.1, read as the reverse complement.
ACATAAAACATAAAATTCTCAGGTATGGCAACGTAAAATATAAAATTCTCAGATAAAAACAAAAAAAGCATGTATGGTAAAAAAATAATTTAAAAAAATATTTTTATACTTTATATTTATCTGATTTCCCGTATTCATTTAAGACGAAACTGTTTTCTGGTAATAATTAATAATATAAAGTCATAAAACTCAGAACAGGTCATATCGAAATTAAATATGGTCATTATTATGCATTTTATAAATGCTAGTGTTGGCCTATTTCGATCTTTTGTCCACTGAGCTGCAATTAACGAAAATATTCGCTCCACATTTGCGTTGTGGGCAGTAACGGCAAAAAAGAATTCACATAATTTTAACAGTTCTAAAAAAACTTCAATAGACAAATGCTGAAAATAAATTGACCACTTTTTCATTTAATTGTATTGCAAACTTAGGCGTTTTTTCAGGATCTATATTAAAAATGCGGCCGGACGTCCCTGGACACCTTGAAGACCCGGACATGTCCGGGCAAATCCGGACGTATGGAATAGCTATTTGTGTATTAAGAGCGCAAAGTAATACATTGTCGCTCTGAGCGAGATGTTTGACGCGCGACGCGTGCGGAGGAGGCTATTCGCAGCAATGTCTGCGCTCGAATTCCACAAGATTTTTCTACAACCGCAGATTTTATAAAATAATTGGTAAAATTAATGATTATTGATGTAACCTCAAATTTGACAGTTCACATTTTAAAACGTGCAAGCATCATTTTGCGCTACAGATGTGTGTTATTGTAAAAATGTTTTTCAGTAGTAGGTATTTACTGCAAAAGAAAACAATAAAAAACTATTTAGTACCCTTTTAATTAGTTATTTACATATTATTGTATTACGTTATGATTTAAATTTCTGTGTAACAATATCTAAATGTTTTTGGAATTCTTCTTACTTCTTCCTTTTAGGTGAAAACCGAATTACTACTCAGTATTAAATGTCTGTGTTTGATAACATATATGTAATATTTTGAAATGATTTTATTCATTCTTTTTTTGGGAATATTGTAATATTTGGTCGAAATTTGTAGTAGACTCTTCTGAATGCTGTTGAACAAACCATTTTTCGAAAGATGTTGGTCGCAGTTCTCAATTAGCGCAGTTAAGTATGTATATTAAACTGGAATGGCGTATTTGGACATGGCTCAATTCTTTACAATTACATATTTTATACTTTTTAAAACTGTCCATTATCAGATAATTATTACAATCAATTTATTAAACACCAATAGTTGTTTAAAAAACTTTTTGATACGTCAAATAATCATTTGTTTATTTTTCTTGACAGCAGCGGCAAGCATGGCCTCCTATCATATCTAAACATATACTCGCCTGTGTTATGTGAAAGCTATTAATATAATCAGTTTGAATCAGAAAAAATAGATTTCTACCACCTTAGTAGTACAAAATTAATAAAATAAAAGAAGGATATCGCAAACCAATTTTAAACTGTTTTCGTAACTAAAGTTGGTAGTTTTGTATTTTATTTAAAGCGATAATTTGAACATCAATGTAATTTATAGATAATGCGAATTGTTTACTAAATATACATTTCTACTATCTTTAGTATAATGAAAAGTTTAGAAAAATAAGAGTTTGTAATCATAATAACTATTTTTTAATTACTTTCTATAACTAAAGTTTGTAATTTGCTTTATTTATCACTTGATTTGTCGTTATACATAGTTATATGACGTAGAATATAAAATTCAATTATTTATAAAAAAGTACATTTCTACCACTTTTAGTGGAAAAAAACTCCGTCAGAACGATGTAGGGACTTTCCGAACATAAACTTTTATTATTCTGTATAACTAAAGTTGCTATTAAACATTCACCGGAACATGCAAAGGTGAAGTTAGTTAATGAAAACAGATTTAATAAAACCGTGGCTACTATACCAATTTATTTTATTGTAATAATTATTGTAATATGTATATACATTTAGTTCTTTATATAATTATTACCTAAATCTATATAAGATCTAGTCATTTTTCTTATTATTTACAATATTAAAGGTAAAGGTGCAATTCTCACAATTTTTAACGACAATTTCAGATGAAGTTTCTACTGTTCAACGCCTACTGTGGTGTCAAATTTGACGTTTTTCTATTTACGGTTTCCTTGATAACTCAGCGAGCAACAAAGTATTTTGTCACTCGGCGAGCGACAAAGTAAAAAAGCGCCCCGAAAGTGCTACTTTTGTATTTGGCGTAAAATTTAAAACCTGGTTTGAACCATTTTCATATGAGACGTCATCACTTAAGGTCGCAAGAAATAGACTGGTTTAAAACTGACAAGATTTTTGTTTACTGTTTTATCCAATAACCGCACTATTACGCATGCGCCGGTTTGAAACTAGAATCGATTAGGTTTCAAAACAATTTGAACCAGTTTCGATGTGACGTCACTATTGCAACGCCAGAAAATGATTATTTAAAACTTTTTAAAACAGTTTCATCGCCAGAAAACGCCTTTTGTGTTTTGTTTTTGAAGCGCAAACATGGTACTTTTCGCGCGGTTGTAGAAAAACCCTATTAAAGGGTATCATTAAAAAATCATACAATGTTATTCTTTTACTTATAATTTTTAAGATTTAAAAAGGAGGAAAGTAACGGAGAAAACTAATTTCTCGCCAAGAACGTTATAAAAATTGAACAATATTTAAAATTAATTTTATTTAAATTTTAAAACTATATAGCTATTCCAAGCAGCCTTTCTTTATAATTAATGAAAAAATGTCACACAATAGATTTACTGCATATTGTTCTTGTTAAAACATTAGCAGGGTGGTTTTTAATTGATTTTAAGATTGTTTTAATTACCTCAGTATTAGGCAAAGGTAACTAACTATTATTTAGAATAATAATATTTCTTACAGATTGCAATATGGCAAGTTTTGACAGAATTAAAGAATGCCTTGAAAATCCAAGATGTCGCCAAGCTTTTAAAAAATATATTGAAAAAACACCCACCTCACTTAGAGCGTATAAACTATGGGAGGCAGCATATAGCTCGACTGCTTGGGAAGAACAAAAAATGAAGAAGTTAATTGCTATGGTCGATCCTTTTAATACGGACCTTTTAGAAACAAAAAAGAATGATGATGATAAACGAACATATACCCAGGGAGAGTGCTGCAGAATTTTAAATGAAAAAGGAAGGGAATTTTTTGAGCATGTTAATAAGAGTTCTGGTTAGGGCATACGTCGGGATTCTCCGGATTTGTCTCAGTTTGGAGGACGTCCGCGGGCCGACATTTACCCCGTTCGGTAAATCCTCTCCAAGCGGTCCGAGCTCTTTGGGTTTTTGACAAATACGTGCTTACATATTGCCAACGGTGTCAGATAGCTGTCAAAAACCAGAGCCCTCAGACACCTTGAAGGGATTTACCGATCGTAGTAACTCTAATATCCAAATAAAATATACTTTTTAATACTCACCAGTGTCATTATTAAATAGTTTTATATAATATTTCCCTCAATTGGTTTAAACATTTCTTTAACTGGATCAAATTTGGTCCAATCCTCAATCTTCTTTAAACCCTCTTAGGCAAATAATTTTGAAGCGACATTTTCATTTAAAAATTTATCGCGATCGACACTCTTAATACGATTAAAAGCTGAAACAAATATTTTGTATGCTACGATCGAAACGGATAAACACAGATGTTTTACAAAATTAGAGATTTTTATAGTTTATTTTGATTTCTGGAAATATTAAATTAAAAGAAAAATTATTTGGCTTTTCTCCATAATAAAAATATTTATATATTATTTTTTTAAAAAATATATTTTTTGTAAATTATTATGGAGAGCTAGTCTGCTCTCGCAATAATAGTAACAAAAAAACATGAAAAGACATAAATAGATTTAATTCTTAATAAAATTGATTTGTTTTTAAGTACTATAATAAAATAATTATTTTTATGAAATTATATAAAAATAGGAAATAAACTTACTTAAAAACATTGGCAACCCGTTATAAGATATAATATATCATATATATATATATATATATATATATATATATATATATATATATATATATATATATATATATATATATATATATATATATTTATATATATATATATATATATATATATATATATATATATATATATATATATATATATATATATATATAAGTGGAAGGAAGTCTCGATCGACAAGTTAAACAGCAAAATCCAATATTGGGGTAGTCGATCAGGTGGGCTTAAGAAAAACTCTTTTCTACTACGCCGAGCTTTCGGAAAACTTTATTCCTTTTTCAAGGCTACAATACAGAGACAGTTTGTTAAGATAAAATTTTTTTTTCCTTATACAAAAAAAAATTAGTTAAAAACAGAGTGATTTTAACAAAAACAAATATAAAAATCAATAACTTACGTGCAAAGTGAGTTAATTGTGAAGCAATCTTATAGAACTTATCAAAATTCCCCATTTATCGAGTATAATTTATAAATACACACATGTTATTTTTTTATGATTGATCAACAAAAGTTGACCGACATTTTGTTGTCCGGTTCATTGGTTAGAGCCACATGTAGCAGGTCTGCTTTACAATTAATTACTGGAGGTAGAAGGGGATGGCTGAACTGAAAGGTACGCAGATGTGACATGCCCAGTGCCAACTGAAAAGGAAAAAATCGCGCGCGCACCTATACCATTGGTGGCGTGTAATTACTTTTATTTTAATTTTTAAGTGTAGCCGACGTAACATATATTAAAAAAATTAGAAAGAAATTTTTTTTATAGAAACCCAACAACACACTGAAAACTTAAAAAAAATTTTTAAGAACATTAGAAAACTTTAAACAAGAAAAGATATTAAATGAAATTTCCACTTTTTTTTTTAACCTTTAATTAAAATTTCTTTCCAAGATAATATATTACATACACTTGTCTGTCACCCAAGTGCAGCTTTTTTCTATTAATTATCATACTCTTGTTTATTTAACACACATATATATATATATATATATATATATATATATATATATATATATATATATATATATATATATATATATATATATATATATATATATATATATATATATATATATATATATATATATATATATTATTTTGTGTCATTAAGTGTGTTGTGTAAAGCAACGTCTGAATGTTTCTGCGTAATACACCTACATGGCGCACAATAACATCGTAACCTGTCGATACTAAAATTGGTTGGTTTAAAATTACTTGACGAGATGGCGCTAGTTGCTTCTTACGTTTAATTGTATTGAATTACGATTGTTCTTAAGCTGGCTGCTTTGCAGGTCAAGGGTGTCCACGGCCTACATTCGGTGTGACCATCCCCAACAAGAGTGAAACACGTGTAATCGGATTGGCTGGACCCTGGATTATCTATTTACTTGGAGGCCTCGTAATTTTAAACCAACCAAGCTTAGTAGTCATACTTAACAGGACTTTTAATCTTTCTTTTCGTTTCATTAAGAAGCCTATATGCCCAAAGAAACTCTACCTTTTTGTTATTATATATATATATATATATATATATATATATATATATATATATATATATATATATATATATATATATATATATATATATATATATATATATATATATATATATATATATATATATATATATATATACATGGCAACTAGCAAATTAAGTTCTATAAGGTCTGTATAAACAACTATAAGATATATCTTATAGGATACTAAAATTCCTATAACGTGCTACACAACAATTATATGATCCTTATACAACCAAAAAGGGCCCATTTTTATAGAACAGTTTGGTGGTATAACAGTTCTATTAAAAGTGTATACAACTCTTATACGACTGTTTTATGTACGTTTATACAGCTACTATAAAATGGTTTTATAGTGTGTTACGTTGTCACATAAAATGGGATTAAAGCGGCACTATAAGTCTTATAAAATGGTTGTATAAGGCATTATATTTTTTTATAATGCTGTTTTTTCGAACACAATGAAAACATTTTATCATTTAGCAGTTTAAAAAAGCATTTTTTATTTTTTAGTGCGGAAAATTAGAACCAAACTATATTTTAAGCGTGTTATTGTGAATAAATCTAGAGGTTGTGCATGCATTGTTGTAAAAATGGAGACTTGGGCGGATATCGGTCGTAAAAATATGGCGGGGCAGTTATAATATAGCATATTTTATTAAATCATTTAGATGGTTTGAATTGCACAAATTTTAATGCGGCGCAAATTTTATTGATAGATTGTAGGCATGTGTTTGGCAAAAAAATGAAGCGCTTTAATTTTGGTTAAGTTTCACATAAACATTTAAAAAATATATAATATTTTTTTTTTTTAAAATTCTTTTTTTTTTTAATGATTTTAATAGTTTATTACAGCATGTGACGATCTTTTCACAATATAATTCTCTAAATAATAATAAAGTCAAATATTTCAATTTAGTTTCATGTTTCATTTAAAAATAAAACGGTATAGGATCAAACTTTTTATAACGAAGAATATATAGGCACTATACAACTGTTTTTGACAAGTAATAATATTGAGATTCACGAAAACTAGAGGTTGCCAGATCTTATATGGTACCTAATAAGAATTTAAACTTTTAAAACAGCTGATAAAAATTTAATAGTAGGCGTTTTCGGAAACACTGGTCCGGTTGACCCAATCATCAGCTGATATCACATATCTATTTTCAATAGCGTTCATTAAAGAAAGATGCAAGATAATCAGCTGATGATTGGGATAATCGCATCAGTGTTTCCGAAAACGCCTAGTAATAGGTAGAGCGCTCATAGTAATATCAAAGATTATTATAGCTAAACACAAATAGATAGCTCATCTAAATTGAACGCTGTGAATCGCTCGGAGATAACAATGCCGGTAACCCTCGTGACGTCACAAACTACAGTTTTAATAAATGGAAATATCCAATTATCTGTCACTTGTCAAAAATATCCAATTATAACTCACTATTAGGTCAGGTAAATCTAGCATATTGTAGTTTCTGACGTCATAAATCGAATAACATTGCTCTTATGAAAATGGGCCATCCTCTTAGTTTTAGTATACTGTCCTTGGTATTCACCTCTACCTTATTTCGCGCATGCGCTTCTATAGGTTGAAAACGTTAAAATTTAAAGCAACAAAAAAAAGACATCCTCATATCAATCAAGTTGTCGCGCGGGCCTATAGAATATGAGGAAAGTGTTCCTATTGGTTGGATTTTATAGCTTCAAAATATGTGGAGAGTAGGAGAGTTAATTAAATAACTGATTCGTTTTCGGTATAATCTGTGCTAACTACTCACTATACCTACCTATTTTAAGAAAAGAGCTTTATAATTTTTTAAAACGCAAGAGAGAATGGGGGTTTACTATTATTTTAAAAGAATATCGTTGACGTCATATATTTTTTTAAATACAATAAACTATATAAAATAAATACAATAGAACTATCGATTTGGGAGTTCTTAATATTGTTCGGGGATCTTTTGGTAGGAAATTTGGAAAAGCTTCATTCCATATAGTAAAAAGCTCCCTTAATGCTGAATGTGTAATATTATAAGTGGTTGCCCAAGTAATAAGCCGCTTTCAAATTTCAATTTTTTTCTCAGTTTCAGAAAGAAATTTTGTATTTTCTTCGTCATCAGTAGAAATCGTACCATTATTTACATTATCAAAAGGAGTATCCTCAGATTCCAGATTTGGAATATCCATACTATTACTAATATTGTCTGGTTTGTCTTGTGGGATCGGAGGAATTATGTTCTCAAGCTCTGTGGTATCAGGCCTACTTTCATTAAAATTCAGAACAAACAATCTCTGGATTACTTGCAAGAATTTGTTGAAATTTTTTCTTACAAGCTCTTTTAATTTTGCCACTGCGTTTGTTAATTTTTTTCCACTGAGAATTCATTATTAAGTATTATTATTTTAATTAAATTTGTCACCCATCAAAATAAAATATTTTAGTGGAAAAGTGAGGTTACGGCATTCACTTCAGTCTTATAACGCAGATCTTAGAACAAATTTATTCTGTCAGACACTGTTTTATTCTATAAGGCATTTATGAAGGCGAATGTCGTATAGTATCTAAAGTTCACGTAAAAAAGTGTTTTATAATGCAGTGCAATTCAATGCTATAAAATATTTATTATGCAACACTATACAACTTTTATGAGACAAGCTTAAGTAAATATTTTATAGTGTTCTAATATAGTATATTATAGAACTCTTATACAATAGGTATACAGGTACACAACATACACAATTTTATCTAAAAAACAAAATTATCGCAACAAAAGGCTTAATAAAAACAAACAGTCCCTAAAACAACGCTATTCGACTGTTATACACTAATTCGGTTCTTTTAGAATTCCATTTTGCTAGTTGTATATATATATATATATATATATATATATATATATATATATATATAATATATATATATATATATATATATATATATATATATATATATATATATATATATATATATATATATATATAAAAAAAACAGGGTGCCAATAAACAATTGAGTGTCGTATTTAAAAAAAAAAAGTTGATGATGGTTAAACGAAAACGAAAGGTCGTGCGGAAAATCTTTCAACGCTGTTTTGTAGAGCTTAAAAAGTGGCCATAAGAAAGTGCCTTTTGTTTTTCCATTTCTCTTTAAATAACGTTAGAAAAAAATAAAAACGAAATCGGCAAATTTCGGTTTTTTCCGGATATCTCCGGAATTATTCGGAATTTTACAACTTTCTAAACGGCATGTTGTTAGGCACCTAAATGCGCAACTTGGCCATAATTTAACCTACTTCGTATCTCTTGCGGTTTCCGAGATCCCCATGCATGCACTCGAATCTGTGGCACCCTGTATATATATAAATATACCACAAAACAAAAAAATAATACCTATTAATGTGATTTTTTTTTTGGGGTTGTGTTTAAAATTTATTTATTATGGATGAATTTAGGAACATTTTTAAAGAATTGCTAAAAGACGATAAAGAGATCATTATGGATATTATTGAGAACCTCGACCGCGCATCTTCCTGCCCCGAATTGATATAAACCATTATAAAGATATACTTTTTTAAGTTTTAACTTTAGCTTCTTTGGACTTCTTTCTTCGTCCCATATTTTCTTGAATTCGATTGATTCGGCTAGTTTATTTTAAGCCTGCGTTTGTTACTCTTTTTGTGCTCTAAGGGGACATCCATAAATTACGTCACACCTTAAGGGGGAGGGAGGGGTGTAGAGGATTGTGATATTGTGTGACAAGCGGTATAGGGGGTCATCAGCTTTGTGACGTCACATGTAAAAATCTAAATTATTAAAACGCAAAACTTAAATGTAGACGAAAACCGTAAGAATTGTACTAACTCTTTCTATATGCTTATTATTTACACATTTTTTGATTATTTTTAGATGTAAAATTTCAAAATGAGTCACACTAGGAAGGAGGGACTCTCACAAATGTGACGGGTTGTGACAAGGACAGGAAGGGGGATCAAAAAATCATGAAATTCGTGTGACGTAATTTATGGATGGCCCCTAATAGGCCTACATACTTTTTAGCAAGCGCTATAAAGATGTTAATATCATTATCGGTAAAATTTTTAGAACCTCTCCGTTATTTATAAAGAACAAATCGCAACAGGACAAAAGCGCCAAACAGGGACAAACGTATAAAGGCCAAACTATTAAAAAAAAAAAAATTCTGGAAAAAATGTTTTACTAAAGCACATAAAATTCGTTTTGATATTTTAAATACTTATAGGTTATCCACTTTTAGCGGGCTATTAAAGTGAACATGATAGATAAACCTTAAGTTTAAACCCGCAGAATAGCTTAAGTTTAATTGAAAACTATAATACTGGCCCTAAGTATACTATTTTAACCGGATTTTTTACTAACAATAAGTAGCTTAGCTTTGCATGCACCTCTAAATTAAAATAAAACTAAAAAAGTGTCCTTAAATATATTTTATTTAATATAAAAACAATCAAATCAATTGACTTAAATACAGGTATAATATAAAATAAAAAGTTTTAATATATCAGTCTAAAATTACCTCCAAATTGAACCTCCGTATAAAATTTTATTGCACAAAAGTCTTTCGCTTTTACCACTAATAAATTAAACAAAAAATATACACCTTAAGGTAAAAGTCTATGGTAATGTGCTCTCTTATTTTTCTCTATGACGTAAAACGAATGGGGTTTTCCATTGCCTGGAAAATATTTCATGAAATTCGATTTTTTCGGTTTTTGGGGAACATAATAAGATGGTTTCAATGGCTTTTTATTATTTAGATGGTTAGGTTTATCCAGAACCTCATTCCAACTTTCAGGATGGTCTAAGTCGATATCAACATCGTTCGTTCGACTTTTTTGTTTAGTCTCAACGATTTTTTTCAAAACAGGCAAATTCCAGTGGTAGATTTTTCCGGGTTTACCGTTACTTTTAAAACCCACAGGAATGTTTTTCGCGTCTGGCAAAATTGAGTTAGGTTTATTCAAAGCATAATAATGAGGATTGGGTGGCAGTTTAATAATAAACATATGTGAGTCATCGGATCTGCTGTGATGCCTCGATTCCACAGCAAGCCGTTTTCTGTGATGGGTATTTGGTCCTCTGATTTTTTGAAGGCCAATTTTGGTCAGAAGTTCATGGTTTTTGTTGCTGGATTCTGGCCTGGCGTGAAGAAGCGGTAGCAGGATACAGAAGAACAGAATTGAAACGATGGCATGCCTGAAACCAAGAAAATAGTATTAGAAAACATCAGCAAAAACTCTGAGCATTAGATGCCGTAATATATGAGTTTCATGTACAGAGTCACCTAACGAGGACTAAATAGAGCTATAATTGTGTAAAATTAGTGATGCGAACCAAAAGTTTAAAGTTAATTTTTGTCGAAACCGTAACAAGTTGTCTCTTTCAGAAAGTTAGTATACTACTCTATTCGCATAAAAACTTATTTTTTTATAAATACCGGGTGTGATAATTATAACGAATTTTTTTCATAAAATGTACAACACCCTGTGGAGTTTAGCAGTTACCTATAAATTAATAATTCAAAGCAAACTCTAGCCTTATCTTTTTATAACATTTTGTTTTTTGATTTACTCTTTTATCTTAGCTACTACAAGCGAAACACAATTTTATAGCAGAACATGTTTTTATGGAAATATAAACTTAACAATAAAAAAAAAGAAACAAAAGCAAAGATAAATGGTAAACGAAAGTCTCAGTAGCGAGTATTTCCGCCTCTGGCACGAATAACTTCTTGGCAGCGCCCGCCCATACTAAAATTAAGGGACCGTATATCATTTTGGTCCGTTTCTTCCCATATTTGAATTACTCTCCGCCCAACGTCTTCCATCGTGTTCAACTGATTAGGTTCCTCTAGTAGTCTTCTTCCAACCTTAGCCCAGAGGTTCTTTATGGGATTCAAATCCGGGCTTCGTGCTGACCACGGCATGGTATTGATTCGGACTTCTGCTAGATAATTGGTTACAACTCGAGCAACGTGAGGCCTGGCATTATCGTGCTTCAACAAAAAACCTTGCCCTATATATGGCTCAAATGACACTATACATGTTGATCTAAAATCTTCAATATGTACCTTTCAGCTGTAAGGCTTCCATTATTTATGACCACAAGTTCCGTGCGACCAGTCAATGAATTGCCTTCCCAGACCATCACAGATCCTCTCCAAATAATGTGGTATTTGAAACATTACACTGAGCATACCGTTCGTTAGGGCGCCGATATACACGCATACGCCTGTCATTATTGTACAATCAAAAACGGGACTCCTCAGTAAATAATACCTGCTGTCATTCAGCCTCTAACCAGTTATGGTGCTCCCTGGCAAAATTTAGCCTCGCTCTCCGATGATCTCTAGTTAAAGCTGGACCTCGAGCAGCAATTCTAGGTATCAAATTATGTTCCCTTAGTCGACTACAAATAGTTTCTCCACAAACTTGTATGTCACTGGCATCTCATAACTGACTTTGAAGGGTACGGGATGTTACAAAATGTTTACTTAGGGCTGAAAGTCTTAAAAATCGCTCATGAATCGGGGTTGTTATTCGCCTCCTTTCTTGTCCCGGTCGCATATTTATGACTTCCAGTCTATCGCACATCCCGAGAGCCGGAAAAGGTTTATCTATACATGTTATGCCAAACGCGCCTTTATAACTATCACCTGTAATCGCTAAATAAACTGTATTTTAATTTCCCAGCGAAAACAGAAATTTTAATATGGAGGTGAGAACACCTCCAGATTAAAAGACGCATCTTTTTATGAATATTATGCTGAATATTATTGGAAATTTGTTATTCCAAACTGGATTTTCTGTATCCTATTATACAGGGTGTAAATAAATAAGTGCGAATTTGAACGCGTCATATACACAGGTTAAATAATACTGACTACAGGGTGTCCCAACTCTATTTAGCTATGCACGAAGTAGCTTCGCCCCTGTTGTACATGATACGAAAAAAAAAGTTCGAATGCAAAATTTTTGTTTGGAAGCACCAATTTTATTGACAGTATTTTCTAATGTACAAAGTGTTTTAAAAACAAAGTTTTTATTGTAAAGTAACTTTTTTAAATGGAACATCCTGTATGTTAATAACTGTCTTAAAGGTTTTCCGAATCTTTATCCAACACCGCTTTGCTTTTGAAATTCGGCCAAACCATTCACGAGTTATAAGGTGTTAAAGATTCCATATGTATAATGTGCTAGAGAGAGAAAGGCCTAAACGATGTTTCTCTTTCTAGCACATTATGTTTTTGTTTTTAACGATTTGTCCCAAACGGTAAGTTTAACGACAAAAGTGAAAGAGTCCTTTTTTGTTTATAATTGATTGGAAATTAATAGAAAGTCATAATTTTTTTTTTCTAGTCAAAGGCGTAGTATTTTTTGTGAAATTGTATTGATATAATTAGTCATAGCTACGTTACTGGTTGCTAAAAGAGTAAATAAACATCGAAAAACTGTGTTCCTATTCCATAATATCCTGTGCCAAAATTCAGTTCAATATCTCAAACCGTCTTTGGAAAATGTTTTTTAAAACTGAAAATAAAATAAATCTTTAACACCTTGTATCTTAAAACCCACGTTTATAATATGACCTTTGGTCCATCAGTAATTCTCCCTTCAAATTATGACATACCATTAAGTAACACCCTATATAATAGTAGAAAGAACAAAGTATGGTTTTTCAGAATTTTTGAATTAACTTTGTCATTTGGCGCCAGATATCACTTGTAAACTTTGTTAATGTATCGTTGTTGTCTGCGTTTCTAGGTTATGTCTTATTTAAATAACAATAATACAATAATTTACCTCCGTTTCTTCTTTTGTTGACAAATTCACTCTAAAAGAGCAATCATCAATATGATTATAATTATAGTTTATGGGTAAGGATAAGTTCATCTTTAGGTTTATGCAAAATAAAATAAAAAACAATATACAACCTCGGATACAACTACAGGTGAATGACTACTACTGTCTACTACTGTATTTAATCGGAAAGAAAACATTTTTGGCGATCGCATGTGCTAGTTAAAGAGGCGCGTTTGCAAAACATGTGATAGATAAGAACTGCGTTCGGGCATCGCTCGCATTGCAATAGCGTGTGATAGATATAAATATGCGTCCCGGTCTGCGAGCATGACTTCCAGTCTCTCTGTATCTTTCTATGACCCGTGAAATGGTTGTATGACATACATTAAATCGTACGCCAATTCTTCGGTTATTCTAACCTTCCTTAAACAGAACTAATGCTTGGGCACATTCTTCGCGAGTAAGATTGCGTGTTTCACGTTGCATACTAGCAAAATTAAATATTTTACAAAAAAAAGTTAAGAACTAACACAGGAAACACACTTCTATCAACTGCTTTTTGACGGCTTTAGTTACCTGATGACAATTACTGTTTATTTCTGTTTTCCATAGCCTGCTTCTTACTCAAGTGCTTTTAATAAAAATTAAAGTCAATAAAAACATGTTCTGCTATAAAATTGTGTTTCTCTTGTAGTAGCTAAGATAAAAGAGTAAATCAAAAAACAAAATGTTATAAAAAGATAAGGCTAGATTTTGCTTTGAATTATAACTTGATACTGTAACTGCTAAACTCCACAGGGTGTTATAAATTTTATTGAAAAAGCCCGTTATAATTGTTACACCCGGTATTTATAAAAAAATAGTTTTTATGCGAAAAAAATAAGTATACTAACTTTCTGAAAGAGACAACTTGTTATTAAAAACAAAATCGTCCAAATCGGATAAGTGGTTTCGACGAAAATTAACTTTAAACTTTTGGTTACTTTTTGGTGGTGCCAGTGGTGCGTTAATTTATTGGAGAAGTGTATGTTTAACTTCGGGTTATATATTAAAAAGTGTTGATGATTATTATGAATAGATTAAAACATAAACAAATTGCATGACATTGTTTTAAAAAATTCTTAGCCATTATATCCGCTTAACATAAAACATTCTAGAAACATTTAAAGTTTAGCTTTATAGTAATTAGTGAGACAAACATACAGGGTGTCCGGAAATGACGATAAAAAATTTAAAGGTATAATTCTACATAAAAAAAAATAAAAGTTCATATTAACATAGTTCCGGAAATGCTTCCAGAGGAAGCTACAGGCCCTTGAAGACGGTGTCATAAAAGTGGTTTTTATTAATTTATTAAGATCTACTTACAATACAGGAATTAACTTCTACGTATAAGTTAGAGTGATTGGAGGTCACTTTTTGAAAATATCAGGTGACCCATATTGCAACCAGTGGCGTGGGAACAAAGGGGTGGTTAGTTATTAAGGGTCATATTTTTTTTCGCCGAGTGCATTTTCGCTATCTTTTAAAACAACTATGTTTCTTTAAACAGTTTTACGTAAAAAAGGTTCCTTTGGTATAAAGTCTTATAGTCGACGGTTTTCGAGATAAACGGACGTCTGCAGTGGGAAAATACAGTAATTTTGAAAATTGAAAATTGAATTTAAAAATGTACCCAATGTAGTAGGTACCAGTAAATTCAATTTTCTTTTTGGCAATTGGTGTGAAAGAATAACTACATTTTAAAATAGTATTTAAGCATCTTCTTTTTTTTAATACATAGCCTGTTACTGTATTTACGCATTGCAGTCGTCCTTTTAAGTCCGTTTATCTCGAAAACAGTAGACTATACGACTTTATACCAAGGGAACCTTTTTTACGTAAAAATGTTTAAAGAAACATGATTTATTTTAAAGATTGCGAAAATACACTCGGCCAAAAAAAAATATGACTTTAAATAACTAACCAACCCTTTGTTTCCACGCCACTGGTTGCAATATGGGTTACCTGATATTTTCAAAAAGTGACCTCCAATCACTCTAATTTATACGTAAAAGTTAATTTCTGTATTGTAAGTCGATCCTAATAAATTAAAAAAAAAACACTTTTATGACACCATCTTCAAGGCCTGTAGCTCCCTCTGGAAGCATTTCCGGACCAATGTTAATATGAACTTTTTTCATATCTTGTTATGTAGAATCGTACCTTAAAATTTTTCATCTTCATTTCCGGACACCCTGTATAATGTGAAAAGGTGGTCATTGTTTTCAAACAATTCTCCTCATGTGATCAGTCATGTTGTAACTGTTTACAACACAATTTTAAATGTTAATCCAAAAATCAATAATAACAGAGAACAGAGAACTTTTTACAAGGTGCCAGAAAATGTGCCATCGTTAAATCGATCACATGCAGTTCCTGCATGAAGTAAACATTACAATTAATATTTTAAGAATAGTTATGAAGTTTCCTGTTTCTAAATTATAGTCTGTAGACTATTCTTGTTTCGAGTAATTTTTGTTTTGCGTTTCGTTTTTAAAATAGAAATTTACACAAAATGTTTTTTTATTGCAGTCGTATAAAGTATCAAACTGAGAAACTTTTGACATCCGGATTGTTACTGAATTTTGATCAATTGTTCCTTTAAAGATCGATTTTAAACCTTTTTTTAATTTACAAATCTTTATACATGCCAAAATCCGCCATTTTGAATACGCCATATTTCAAATTTCCAAATTTTGACCTAAGAATATTAATTTCCAAATTGTGACCCAGCACCCTTAAAAACCCTTATATCCTAAATCTAAGGCAAATAGGTTTATAAATGCCAAAATCCGCCATTTTTAATCTTACATTTTAATTTTCTAAATTGTTACCTAAGATTCTTAATCAGCATCACATTGATTTTCGGAAATAAAGATGAAAATTTTTTAACCAAAATATGTTGTTTTTCAGGTCCACAACATTTAAATAAAACATTTTTTTTCGTAACCCTAGAGTATGGTATCCAAAAACGGGCATAAGCTTTATAGACTTGGAGCTGAGAGGGTTTTTGCATGTATTATAGGCCCCACACCGAGGCTTTGGAGGCTGATAGACAACCTTATTCCCCACTCTGAATTCCGGTATGGCATACCTAAAGTGTAGCTTTTAAGAGGAGTGAATTTTCAAACGTGTAATTAATATCCATGCCCTTGGATCATAGGCCCTACTTTGATTCTTGATTTATGTCGTCAAGAAGGTCGCCAAAATCCGCGAACCCAATATGCCATACCAATATGGCGTCACTTAACGTCCGCCATACTGACCGAAAGCTGTAATTTTTCCATTGTAGACATGGACCATGGGCCCACGCTGTTGTTTCGTGATCTTTGTTAACAATGAACTGTAGAACAAAGAATTCAAAACGCCATACCTCTGAGGCATCGCCAAGTGGCCGCCATAATGGGGCAAACATGTCATTTTAGCAATGAACTCCCCATTATGGCGGTCACTTGGCGATACCCCAGGGGTATGGCCTTTTGAAATCATTGTTCTATAGTTTATTGTTAACAATGATTACAAAACAACAGCGTGGGGCCCATGATCCATGTCCACAGTGGAAAAATGGCAATTGAGTGGTACATTGAGTTCGTGGACTTTGGCGACCTCATTGACGAGATAAAACAAGAATCAAAGTGGGGCCTATGATCCAGGGGCATGGATATTAATTACACGTTTAAAAATTCACCCTTCCTAAAAGCTACACTTTAGGGATGCCATACCAAGAATTCAAAGTGGAAAATAACGATGTCTATCAGCCCCCAAAGCCTCGGCGTGGGGCCTATGATACATACAAAAACCCTCTCGGCTCCAGGTCTATTACTTGCATTTGTCTTAAAAGTTTTGATTGCTTGATCTTTATAATTTTCTAACATTTTATCCTTGAAATAACCCTGAGGGTTTTTTAAATAGGACTTTTAATTGTTTCTATTCAGGGTGTCTTACAAAAATAAATTTAAAATTTTAATGCATTTTTATATTCCGCAATGGGAGAAATTACTAAATTAAATGGTACTAGTGAAACTTCCCGTAAAATTACAATAAGATGTCCCATTTATAAGTTGCTTGAAGGTATCTCAAGAATCACATTTGAAAACCTTATCAAGATATAGCCTCGCAAGTTTTGGAATACATTTCGAAAAAATGTGCTATTTAAGGGTGGTTTTATGTTGATCTCAGAAATAACATATTTAAAATTTAAGAATATTTACCAAAAACTAATTAGGCTAAGAGTTACATCACTTTAAAATGAGGCTAAAATTATATTTCGCGGCTTGGGCTCCGTGCTAAAATCTTCGATGCTTGATTTATCATCTGGATTATGTAGTATTATTCGTATAGTAATTACCATCTGTAAGTATAAAAACTAAAGATGATCCGGATTCGTGATCCGATAAATAAGAATCGATTCCCTGGATTCGTTTTCTTTTTTTCTCAAAAAAGAAATCGTGATTTGTATTGGTGATTCGATTCCTTTACGAGGATCCAGATCCGTAAATCGATTCCTTTTTTAAAAGATCCGTCCCAGCTCTGACTAAGAAAGTCTTTAATTCAGGACCCGAAAAATATTTTGTGTTCAATATGAAAGATGTTTTATTAAAATTATTTTTATAATACCACTGTTAAATGAAGTTTAAGTATTCGTTTTTGGCGCTTGAATACAAAACTTCGGCTTCGGCCAAATTTTCGACTTTTTTGGCCGAAGCTAAATGTATTGCCGAAGGTCCCATTATGGTCAAATGTGGTCGATGCTAAAGCCGAAACCTTCGGACACTAATATACAGGTGTGGAAAGTTCAAAACCGAACATGGACTTTCGCAAGTGGAACAAAGAAAACAAATAAACCACTAAAACAGGGTGAGTTCGAATTTAAACTAGGACATACGCGCCAAAATAGCTTAAACAGCGTACGGTCGACGAAGGTTGCCGTATGCCTCGAATCGCTATCTTTGCTGTTCAAAACAGCGCTTGATACAAGTATCGACACATTGCAAAGCTTTGTCTCACTTCTTTCACACAGTTAAAGGGGTTGTCCGTTTCTGTTTGATACATTACACTTTATCCTTATGTTCGGTTTTGGATTTTCCACACCTGTATACCCATACTGCGTGTTTTTCGATACCAGGAAAAGTACTACACAGTCTACTAAAGTGTGTACTATTTGTATTAATTAGTACCCCTGGGCTTAAACTCTTAATATACGCGAATAAAGGGTGTCCGAAAAGTCTTAGTAAGGGCTAATATCCACGAAGTTAGTAAATATAGAGAAAGAAAATTTTGGCAAATGGATACGTATAAAAAATCTACTTCTTTATGCATTTACAATTTTTTTAACCTTGCAGGGGTTGCACCCAAAAATCTTAAATGGAACCCTATATTGATATATAGCTCATTTTAAAGGCCTTTAAAAAACAAACATTTCTGTACAAACTAAAGATCTGTAAATCAACTAACATACGAATAAAACGATATTATCACGTTTTGTAAATATTTTTTGTGACGTTCTTCTATTATCTCTCTCCAGCACTATCCGTTTAGGCTGTTTTAGTTTGACAGTAACATTGAAAAGGCATTAATAAATATTGTGATTTTATACGTTTCAATATGGTTGGTTGTGGTTAGTTTTTTGTATGGGTAACCTTATCGAAATTATCACGAGAAAGCAAGATTGTTTAATGATATTTTTCCAGAAAGACCAGTTTCGCCTAGTTGTGTGAGAAGTGTTGTGCAAAAATTCACTTCAACTTCAGGATCCAGTCGCCGTCCATTAAAACCGACAAAATAAGTTTACAAAAATACAAATTTTGGATACAATTGCCATTGAACCAAGGGTATCAGTGCGCAAAATAGCTGCCTGATGTAGGTACCATAGGCAAATCAACAGTGCATGAAATTTTACAAAAGCATAAATTTTTCCTTTAACGTTTATCTCGTACAAGAACTTAGTGAAGATGGCCCAGATCGAAGGCTGCAGTTTTGTGAAACTATGGAACATTTAATTGCCACAAAACCAAACTACATACCTCTATCGGATATGTTTCAGTTTCAGTGACGAAGCCAGCTTTTTTTAAATGGTTTAGTTAATAGATACAATTGTGGATACCGGAGTGATCAAAATCCTCGATGGATTGAAGAAGGCCATACACAAAATCCTGAGAAATTAAACGTATTTGCCGGAATTTTCGGTAATACGGTAATTGGACCTTTTTTTATTGAAGGTAATCTTACCGGACACTTATACTTACAACTTTAAGAAGAAGTTATTACACCTACATTTGTAGCTACTATTGAGAATGCTACCTAGATGAGGAATTTCATGGTCGCTGGAATGGGCGTGGAGGGCCTATTGAATAACCACCAAGATCCCCGGATCTCGCTCCCCTTGGCTTCTTCTTTTGGGGTTATGTAAAGGAGAGGGTATTTCCAACAAAACCAAAAAACTTGCTAGAACTACGACAACGAATCACGGGTGAGTGCGCCACACCACAAATTCTGACAAACGTAAAAGCAGAAATTCAAAATCAATTCAAGAAGTTGGTGGTAGTCATTTTGAACATCTCATAAAATAAAAACTAAAACCGTTCTTCTAGACTGGTATTTATTAATTATCCCTTATTAATCGAGAACGGGTGATCGTAGAGACCTCTAGTTTGTGCAGCAATGTTTGTTTCTTAAGGGCCTTTTAAATGAGCTACATACCGACATAGGATTCCATTTAAGATTTTTGGATGCAACCCCCTGGTGCCACCCCTGCAAGGGTGAAAAACTTGTAAATGCGTAAAGAAGTAGAATTTTTATACGTATGCATTCGTCAAAATTTGCTTTTTCTATATTTATTAACTTCGGAGATAAAACTTTTCGGACACCCTACATATTAAGTAGCACGTATTCAAATATTTTAAAATGAGAATCCTGATTTCGAACTTATAAAAAGAAATCACTACTTTGATTCGAATCCAACACGAATCGATCTCAGCTCTAATATGCATCAATAATTTTTGTAACGTCGTCTTTCATCTTTGCTACCCTGTCGACTAGACATCGGCACAACATATTGTATGTATAGAGTCATTAGCATGTTTAGTTAAGACAAACATTACCAGAACAACTCTACACTATGTGAACTGTACTTAAGGTATTAAAAACTGGTCTAAGAATTGAAATATGCGCCATTAGGAGCATATACTGCTCTTACATTTGCATAGGAAAAGTAAATAAGGGAATGGTAATGTGGCTATTAGAGACTGTTTTTTTACAGGGATGGGCTAGATTTAATTTTTTATGCCAGAAATAGTATCGCTATATATCGCTGCTAATGCTACAATGGCCAAGTTTTTAGGGGCGAGGAAAAAGTGTATTTTTATCATCATTCTGACTTTTTAAACTTTTTTATGTGTTTTCGTACTTCCAGTAGCATATTCAGTCCCCCAACAATTATAACTCCTAAATTACCCTGTATACAGTGTGTCCAGAATAAGATGATGTGTATGGGGTATTGGAAACCGTTAGAGATACAAGGTCGGTTAAATGGACGAAAAGTTGCGTTATTGTATGCCAAATAATAATCCGGGGTTGTAATATTTTAAATCGATACCGTTAACTAGATACCCCATATTGTACTTATTATAAAAGCTAGAATCATTAAATTTTTACAAATGGGGTAAGAGAATACGGTGTTTTCGAAAATGGTGTCAAAAAACTTCTAGGCCTACTATGGTGCGCCCGGCCGGAGTCATCTTTCGTTTTTCTATGGACGCCGTATTGAATTTTTACATTTTAAAAATACCCATTAAAAATGCTTTTTAACCATGTACAGGGTGTCCAGTTTTCGTATGTTTTTCTATACCAGATCCCTTATTATAAAAGACAGAAAGATGCGGTTTGCGGCTTACTGTCCTATTTTTTTTGTGAAACTTACAATACAATACAATACATATCGTGTTTTTCGTAATTTTCAAATTTATTATTTTCTGCTATAATCTGTTTTTTTATAAACACTATTTGGCACTACATACAGGAAAGTAAAAGTACAAAATTGTATATATCGCAAATATTTGACATTACTATTCAAAATATACGATAAGAGACATTTATTTATTTTTGGTCTTCCGTCATTGCTATCCATGATTAACCAAATGCATTCTTATATGCTGAGCGGCATTAGTCATAACCTACTACAAAAAGTATTCAAAATATTATTAATGTGGTTTTATATTTACGGCCACAGCCTAATGCGTGGAAATCCATATTTTTTCGAAAAACGTGAAATTTTTACCTTTTCCATAAAAATAATTATGGACAATTATATATTTTTGAGAAGTTCTTAAAGAGGCGAATAAGATAAGAAAATAATATAGAGGGTGTTCCATTAAGAAATAACTAAGTTTGGTCAATATCTCAAAATTCATAGCTCTGGGTAAAAAACTAAGGAAGTCACTGAATTCTACGTAAAAAAATCTATTAGAATCCGTATTTACCTTTTCTATAAGTTATCAAATAATCGAAATACAGGGACGAGTAAAAAAATACAGATTTTTAATTTCGTCCTGTATATTAAAAACTAAGAGGGCTATGAAAATTTTGTTAACAGCATTGAAAGTTTCACAAAAACATAGGACAGTAAGCCGCGAACCGCATCTTTCTATCTTTTATAATAAAGGATCTAGTATAGAAAAACATACAAAAACTGGACACCCTGTACAGTACACTTATGATCGGCGAAGAGAAATAATCAAAAATAACAAAATCAAAATTTTATCGTAGCAGGCTTTGATAGTTCTATTTAATTTTGTCAAAGTATGTTTTAATATATCTTATTAAAGTATGTTACTGTCAGAAAAGATTTACTTTCAGTAATAAAAGATTTAGTTAATTAATTGGAAGTTTTTAAATGAATTACTCAAATAGTTATAAGAACGATATGTTGGAGTGTTTTATTATCTATCGCAGAAATGACGCACAAGCTAAAGAAATGTATTTTAATCGATTTCCAGAAAGACGACAACCTGATATAACTATGTTTAGGCGTTTAAAAGAAAACACTGTAGCTTATGGAAGTTTTGCTAAAGTAAAAAGAACAAAATTTCCAAACGAAAATAATGAAAATTTGGTGTTGCAAAGCGTGGTTTAGGCACCTCGTACGTCTTTACGTCAAATAGAAGAAAAAGGCGTCGCTCGGTCAACTGCAAACAGCATTTTAAAGCGCCACGAATATCACCCCTATCGTGAACGACCCTGCCAGGGACTTTATAAAGGAGATCAAATAAGAAAAATTGAGTTTTGTCAGTGGTTTATTCAAAAAAATACTGAGATACCACCAAATTTTTATATGAAAGTCATCTGGTCTGATGAGAGTCGATTTACTAACTGTGGACCTTTTAATCGAAAAATACGATTTTATGGTCAGATGTAAATCCACACCTAGTCTCCTCTAAATCCTATGAAAACATGGAGCAAATAAGAGCTGCTATTATGGAAGATGTTAATAGACTTATTTCGCAAATGATAACGAGATCTTGTAAGGCAGTGTTGAGACGATGCGAGTTATGCGTTCGAGAAAACGGTGGCTTATTTAAACATTTACTTAAGTTTTTTTAGCTGTCCTTCTTAGTTTTTTGCCTTTGTTGTTTAAAAGTGTTGATTCATTTGTTCATTTTATTAATGTTCTTGTTTTTAAAATGTTTTTTACTTTAATCTAAATTAATATTAAATAGAAATATCAAAGCCTGCTACAATGAAATCTTATTTTGTTATTTTTGATTATTTTCCTTCGCTGATCATAAGTGTATTATACATGGTTAAACAGAATTTTTAATGGGTATTTTAAAAATGTAAAAATTCAATACGCGTCCATAAGAAAAACAAAAGTTGACTCCGGCCGGGCGCAACATAGTAGGCCTAGAAGTTTTTTTATACCATTTTCGAAAACACCGTGTCCTATTACCCAAATTGTAAATATTTGATTATTCTAGCTTTTATAATAAGTACAATATGTTTTTTTTAAATGCACATCTTTATATTTCACCCTGTATCTAGTTAACGGTATCGATTTAAAATATTACAACCCCGAATTATTATTACGCATATAATGCACAACTTTTCGTCCATTTAACCGACCTTGTATCTCTAACGGTTTCAAATATCCCCATGTACATCATCTTATTCTGGACACACTGTATATAACTAAGTAGATACATTTTAGACGATCTTCATAAATTTTTCCTCAATTAACTTTTTAATTTTCATGTAATTGCACCTTTGCCGCGATTCCGCGAATACCTTTAATTCCAATTAAATCTTGCTCATAAAATAATTATAAAATGCAGTAGCAGATTTCTTCATAATTATTATTTATTGCATATTATATCTCCCTCTCATTAGAGCCTGCGGTAAGCAGCTTAAGATGTAAATATAACTTAGTAGGCGATATAAATTAAATTGGGAGAGTAATAAGTGCAAGTGTATATTATAATATTAATATGTTCAATAGGTACTTCATATATTTATTTATGACGATGTATCGGCAATTAGTTTTTGAATCTAAAGTAGGGCTGGGCCAGATTGTTATTTAATATCGATAACTGTTGTTTGATGTTTGATAAAGGAGACTGCTAACTATGGAGGTTAAAGGGAAGGAGAAATACCTTTAACATGAAAAACTGTCCGGCTGAATTCTGAATCTGAAAATGAGGAGGGTGATAGATATCACGGCACCTAGGCCTCAGTAGGTCCGTTGTGCTTCCTCCGAAAGAGGACTCCTCACTCAGTACGCTGCCCATCCTATTGATTTAAAGTAGGTGACAACGTCGCCGAGGAGAATCTCCTTAATGTTGGCAAAGAAAAGCCAATACTCGCCCAGCATGGATCTTCTCTTGGACGAGAGTGCAAGGCAGTTAGAAAGGATGTGCTCCACCGTCTCGTCTTCCTGTTCACAACCTCTACACAGAGGTGTATCATTTATACCCATTCTAAAGAGGTGCTTTTGTAATTGGCAATGTCCGTTAAGGTTCACCCTAGGAATTACTAAATAATGTTTAGCTGTATCTCTGTCAGGATAGTTCAGTAACCCCCTAGAAAAGTTACAGTTTACAGTTTCATCCCATCGTCTTGTGAATTGCTAATGAGAGCATCTTTTGATTAGGTCCTTTATCGCAAACCCTGTTAGACCTAAGAAAGGTTCGGGTCCAAAAGGTTTGGTCCCGGCAGCCTTCCTGACAAACGAGTCAGCCTTTGGAGTGAGCGTGTCTTTGATCCAGCAGAAGAAGCTGTATTTGGTACGTTTCAATTAATGGTTTATAGAATATATAGGGTGTTTCCCAGATAGCCACGGTTACTGAACAAAAAGTTACCCATCAGTAGTTGTTACCAATTTGACGTTAAGTTAACGACAAGTTGTTACAATTTACAATATTCGGGAATAGAAGGCACCGGAAAAGCGCTAGCAAGACCGGGAGTGACCAAACCCACAACACGAGGGCAAACCAGGGAATGGATCCGAAACCAGTACGAAGAATACTGCCTGCGAAGCCTCAGTAGAATAAGACATGAAAAAGGCTTTATAAGGGTCACATTCAAAAGAACGAAGGAAGAACTACTCAGACAAAGTAGGAAAAGACTTCGCGTAACAGTAGGGCTGCTACAGGGCACGATAACCTAAGAGGACACCTACGCAAGATAGATTTATGCAATGGGGATCCAAGTTGCAGAATATGCGACGAGGGGGAAGAAAAAACCTACCATATCCTGTGCGAATGTGAAGCGTTAAATCACAAAAGACAGGTATTATTTGGACAACCGAAAATGAGCCCACAGGAATATATCAACCAACCAGTCTCGGGGTTATACAGACTTGTAGAAGAAATAAGACTAATAAGAGGATTGGTATAAAAGATAATGGAAAATTAGGCACAAAAACCCCAAAAGCTACGCTGCCTCCGGTAGTAAATCAAGACGGCTTCTAAGGAAGAAGAAGAAGAATACCTTCTTGGCAAATTTCTGGCTTGACTTACTTTGGAATAGGAGTACTCTGAGTTCACTTTAGTCCTTAACCTGCTCTCGTTTGTTTTTTTTTGGTGGTACACTTTCTAAAAATAAGAATTTTTTCACAGCATGATATTTAATTTTCTTTTTTGTAAAAAATACTCTTACGCTTCAACTTTTAACAGCTTTAAAATACGAATGAAACAAGGATCGATATTTGCATAGAAATCGATTTGCTCAGCCTTACTCTATTTATCGCAAAACTGATATAAGTATAAAAAGTAATCGATCTATAATTACTCCGAAGTAATTATAAGTGAACATGTTAAAATTACTTTTCACTATTATTTCTTACCTAATTTACACGTAATATAATGTTGAGTCACCTTTTTAGACAGGTCTTTGACAATTTAAATAAATAAAAAATAATTTATTTATTTTTTTATTTGGCAAAAAGTACGTAAAGTTAGTTCCCATTACAGTAAACTAATTCGTAAAAGGCGAACAGATTTACTTTGGCTTTACCACAGAAACTCTGACAAATCGGGTGTCTGCCTCACAATGTGTTCATATGCTTTTAAATACCTGAAGTTGGCTATGAAGCTAATCTTGTAAATCGTCTGTTACATTTATCATAAAGTTTGTTGCACTTTGCCAATTTCAAAAAAACGGTGTTCCCCATATTATGCTGAATGTTTTTAAATATATTGGAGATCTAGATCAAAGGTTCCCAAACTTTTTTATCTCATAGAGCACTTCCAAAATTTTACTGGTTTCGGTGGACCCCCTGCTGCTACATTTCTACCATATTCCCAAAAGCCGTCAAAAAATGTGAAGATCCAACCCTACATTCAGAGTGGTAAGATTTAAAAAAAAAAGTATATTTTTTTATTCCATTTATTAAAATTATATGTTTACAAATAACATACCGTAATTTTACCAATGCGAATCAACATTTAAATAAATAGTCATAATTTTATTGGGAGGAATGTACTTGACAGGTTGACAGCAAATTATCAATATTTAGCTTCAGTTTTGTAAGGAATAACCGCAAATCTCCCCGTTCTGTGATGTTCAATCTGCTTTTTTTCTTAATAGGTTTGTAAGAACACTACGCTATCAAAAGTTTTGTTTAATTTTCACCTTCAGCTCCTTATTGGCACTAAGCTCGAGTAGTGCCCTTGTAATACCACATTCGCCACTTTCGTTTCATCAAATGGATGTATGAAGCTTGGTGGTATTCCGCCAAATAAAATTTTTATTTTTGGATTTTTGGAAGGTGTAACACCAAAACAAATTCATAAAGGATTATTAAAATTGTTTAAAGACTATAGGGTTCTAAAGGACTGTGGATTAACCAAGATAGTTTCTGTATAAATCTTAGGGGTTTTGTAAGGCAGTGTGAGCAAGTCTTGGGTTTTAAAAAGCGGTGTGCACAACTAGTGCCGCATTTGCTAAGAATGGAACAAAAACGCATTTGAATGCAATTTCATCAGCAACATTTGAAGTTGAAAGGATAAAAAGGATTTTCTGCTGCGTCGTCACTATGGATAATACTTGGATCTGTCACCATACTCCTATATAAAAGCAAAAGGTTAAGGAGTGATGTTAACCAAATACTTCGACGCAAAAATGGGTTAGCATCAGTTTTTTTTAATGAAAAAGAAATCTTGGAAAAAGAAAAATGGATTATCTTTAAACTGGTAAAAGAATAGACTCAGATTTTAATTATGATTGTAACCTTTTGGTCTAGCCGGATGTAAAAATTCGTTGAAGAAGATGTCGCTTACAAAAGAGTAAATCGTTGATCATCACTTTCTATGGCAGCTTAAAAAACTACTGTAAAAATTAGTGAATCATCCTTATCGAATAAAAAGATCGTAGCAGCCGTGGAAGCGTATTCCGACAATCTTCCAGATTCTCACTTCAGAGATGGAATCCATAAATTAAATTAGATCACTGGAACAAGCCTATTAAAGTTCATGGAATTATATTAAAGAATAATTGGTTTCTATCACCCACAGATTTTATTAAAAAAAGTATACATAAAAAAGTGGTACCATAAGATTTTTAATATATTTTAAAATGAATTAGGTATAAACCTGATATCTGTGGTGCTTTTCAGTTTATTTAAAGAAAAACTATAAGCATTTAGAGGAATTACTTTTAAGAATACAATATAAAAAATCACAACTGGGAAGTGTTGAATTTTAGGCTTTCTTTTGGGTCAGCAGTCTGAATTTACTAAATTTCCATGTTTTCTGTGTGAGTGGGATAGCAGGAATCGAGAACAGCATTGGATAAAAAGTGACTGGCCACAAAGAGAAAGTTTAACACTTGGAGCCAAAAATGTAATTCGCGAAAGTCTTATTGACCCTCAAAAAGTTTACTTCCACCACTTTACATAAAACTTGAAGTTGTTAAACAATTTGTTAAGGCATTAAACAAAGAAGGAAATTGTTTTAAATATTTGTGTAAAACATTTCCGGCTCTGTCAGAGGAAAAATTAAAGAAGGGAATCTTTGTAGGGCCGCAGGTGAGGAGCTTGTTGAAAGATACAGAATTTGAAAGTGTAATGGGAAATAAGAAAAAACATGCATTTAAAGAAGTTGAACATAAATTTCTGGGGAGGAATTATAAAGACTCAAACTATGTTGAGATTGTTAAAAATATGCTGGAAAAATTCAGGATTCTTGGTTGTAATATGAGCATAAAAATTCACATCTAGACTATTTCCCAGAAAATCTTGGGGAATTGATTAAAAAGCAAGGTGAAGAATTTCATCAAGATAATAAAGAAATGGAAAAAAGATGCCAGGGGACTACGAGACAAAAATGATGACCGAGTACTGTTGAATATTGAGAAGGGATCTTTCTTTAGCTAAATATAATAGAAAAACAACCAAAAGAAGCTTTTTTGAAAATAGAAAACTTTTTTTTAGGAGCGTAAAGAATAAGTAACTATTTTTAATAGTTTTTATGTGTATATTTTGTATTTTTTTCTTAAATACATTATAAAACAAGCTTATAAATAAACTAAATCGTGTTTTTTCTATATTTTTGTATTTTACTAATTTGAAAAATAACCTTACGTGATACAAAAGAAAACTAAAACAAGATTTGAAATCTTCGCTACTCAATTACTAGAAAATAATTAAAATTTTTAAATTAACTTTTAAACTGTTAAAAAATGCAGGCCTGTGTTATCTTTTGTACCCTAAGAGGAAGGGCCGGATTTAACTTTTTGCCGCCGATAGGCTAATATATTTTTGCCGCCCTAAGAGCTCGATATTTTTTGGATATCAAAACGAAAAACTTGGTATTAAAAGAATTTAAACTTCACTAGTTAATCTTACAAAAAATTAATAAACAAATTAACAAAAGTAAATCATACAGAAAATTAAATAACAATTGTTTAAAACAAACAAACTTCATAATATAAAAGCAAAATATAAATTAAAATGGTAAAACAAATAAGGCAAAACCCTATGCTAAAATTTTTCTTTAAACCTTTTTTTCTGCAAAATCATTAATTATATCATTAAAATTTACGATGACATTAATCGTAAATTTGCCGCCCTAGGCTTCAGCCTATTCAGCCTTTGCGTAAATCCCCCCTGCTAAAAAGGTCAGTTAGGTGAAAATCTCCCTTAGCTACACCACTGGTTATTTTTATTTGGTGCTACATAAAATAAATTATGCTGGGTAATGCTACATAAATAAAAACTGACCATTACTATTGCGGAGCCAAAGGCTACTATAAACATAATATGATCAAAAGAGATAGAAGTTGTTATCTTGTTTTTATGTTTTTACCCACTCTATAAAAGGGTTACCTTCATTATAGTTTTATGCATGTTGGCATAAACTTATTATTAGCAAAAATATATAACGATCATTGTTATTAGTTCATGCTCTGGGTGATTGTTTGGAAGACCTGTTGTTTCTTGTCCCATTTACTAGGACATGTGTAACTCGTACTCCGATGTGTGCAAAAGTTAAAGCAGTGACTTTGCGACCTTTGGTGAACCCTTGCGGTGAAGTGGACAAACCAACAAGTTCCTATCTCTAGAAATATTTTCTTCGGTGAGTTGCGAGGAACCCGGTACACACATGATTAGAGTTTATTTAAAAAACAGAGCTTTCCCTTTATTATTTTTAGCGTACCTAAGTTTGTAATATTTGAGAATAAACCAAGAGAAGACCTGGAATTAGAGTGAAATGTTTTTGGGACAAATTCTACACAAGAAAATATGACAAATTTTTCTCATAAACATAATTTGGGAAATGTTCGAGCAAAGATATCTTAGAATACACAGTGTTCCTTCTATTCATAGGACATTCTATCGACCGGCTATTGCGATTAAGGGCAAAACAAAGAAATATATAAATGGGGTTAGCCATAGAGTACACGTGCTCTACCTTATGTCAAGCACTGTCACCTGACGGTAAGAGGTCCAATATTAAAATGTAGAAAATATTTTTTTTGTAATAGGCGGAGTCACAGACAAATTTGTGTTGACAAACGAATCCCCATAAGCTAGCGATGGGCATATTCGGATGATTTTAATATTCGAATATTTGTATTCCGGTAGATCTTCATATTCGGCATATCATTCGACATATGAAACATTGACCGATCAACGCCAGTCGATATTCGATATATGGCGATGACCGCCGGCGACTGTCGATTTACCCCGAAGTCGAAGCGTTTGCTTTCAAAATAAGGAATTATTCCGGATAAATCAGATCATTTCAGACCGGAAGATGAAAAATGAATTATTTTGTTTCGGCTTTTGATTTCAGTCGAATGTTTTAGTAGTTGGGTTGATGTTGTGTTCGCATACGTATTCGTGTGCGTTTTTAATTTGTTTTGCTGTTATTGGTGGTGCGGCGGAAGTTAAGTTTTCGTTTTAATTCGTAATTATTGTTGTGGTGTATAGGATATTATACAGTGGCAGCCAAAAAAGTCGACACTTTAAAAAAATCTATTCTTGATATTCATTTTTGTGTGTAGTATCTGCATTTTGAATTGAAAATTTATTATGATGGAAATGCGTATTATAATTAAATATAAAATTATGTGGTAACGAATCACAATGTGGCATCCGACATTTAAATTTTCAAGTGCATTCTTTTGATAGCTCTTCCTATTTCGGTCGAACTAGGATTGACCTTGAATAAACCGCGAATCGAATGAACTATCATCCGATAAGTAGCGGTAATATACCCCAGCTGATTGAAATAAGAATATTCGAATATCCGAAAGAAATATTCGAATCATTCGAAACATTTCTATATTCGAATATCGTTTGGAAAATTATTCGGAAGATTCCATCACTACCATAAGCCTTTAGTAATTAAAATTGGTATTTAAAAATTGGCGTTTTTCTTTAAAAAGGCCGATTGATAAAAACCTAATAATAAATAATGGTTTTTTTTAACCTATTAACATGCGAAATTACTGTTTTTATGAAAAACTGTATTAACCGGAATATAGTAATTGTGTTGGGTCCAAATAGATTCTTGGCTCATTTATTTAAAACATACTATCCTTTCTAGTATTTTGTTAAAATTCTATTTTGAAAAAGTACTTAGATAACAGAGCTGGGTGAGAATCGAATCCTTTTGGAATCGAATCCAGGAATCGATTCCTTTTTAAGGATCCAAAGGCTGGAATCGATTACTTTTTAAAAATAGGATCTGTGATCCGGATTCTTTATGTAATTTTAAAATCGATTCCTTTTTCAAAGGATCCGATTCCAAAAGGAATCGATTCCTTATATTTCCAATTTAAGACAAATCGGTTTATAAATGCCACACTCCACCATTTTGAATACGCCATTTTAAATTTCCAAATTTTGACCTAAGATGATTAATTTCCAAATTTCGGCTTAACGCCCTAAAAAATCGTTATATCCTGAATCTGAGGCAAATAGGTTTATAAATGCTAAAATCAGCGAATTTAAATCTTCCATTTTTAATTTCCAAATTTTAACCTAAGATTCTTAATCAGCACCACATTGATTTTCGGAAATAAAGATAAAGAATTTGAGAAACACCCGTCTATTAAAATCTTTAAATCAGGAAACACATCTAACGTGATTTTTAACCAAAATGAGTTGTTTTTTGAGTCCAAAGGAATAACATTTAAATACATTTTTTTCAACCATAGAGTGTGGTATCCCAAAATGGGCATAAATTTAACTTGCATTTACCTTAAAAGTTTTGATTGCTCGATCTTAATAATTTTTTCATATATGTTATCCTTGAGATAACCCTGAGGGACTTTTAAATGGGACATTTGATTGTTTTTATTCATGGTGTCTTACAAAAAGGAATATAACATTTTAATACATTTTTATGTTCCGCAAGCAAAGAAATTATTAAATGGTACTTGTAAAACTTTCTGTAAAATTACAGTAAGATGTTTGTGTAAGATGATAATTTTTGTGGGATAAAAATGAAATAATTTACCTTTGTTACGGTAATATTAAAAAAACATGACTTAAATTTGGTAGATTTCCTGATAATATTTTTGCCGGTCGATTCACTGTGCAATAAACGTCTACAAATTTAAACTTTTGATAAACTTTTGGATCGATAGCAGTTTAAAGTAAACACACGTTTTCTTGCGAACCCCTTGTTGAAGCATTTCCAAAAAGTGCTGAGATATTAATGTGCTAAAAAGAGATTTGTCCTTGACCACAAAACAATTTTTGTGGGACAAAAAATTGGTATTTTTCCGGATAATATTTTTGCGAACCGGTTCACCGTGCAATAAACATCTACGCATTTAAAATTCCAAGAGTTACAATGCAAAGTGTTAATGTATAAATAAGAGTATTTATCATTGTTAAATTAAATAATTACTCTTGGATTTAAAGCAATTTAAAGTAAACAAATTACGTTTTGAAACTTGGTTGTGGCTGTGTGCACGTAAGAATTTAGGGAATGAAGAGACTTTGTATTTCGTGCAAATTTTATTTAAAAATCCTAGCAGAGCGCTTTCGGTAAAACCATATTCAGTGCTATCTACAAGCAAGAAATGAACTTTAAAAGTAAATTGAAAAAATTGTTAGAATATTTTAAGGGAAATTTTCAAAAAACTGTATTTAAATGATTTTTTTAATTTTAAATTTATTTAATGTGAAATTAAACATTAACAATGTTTAATTTCACATGCCAACATGTGTTGTTGGCTCAAATTTGCTGCGGCTCCTGCTTGACGACGAGTAAGTCTTGAACTTTTCTTTTGCTTATTCCTTTTCCATACTAAGTCTACTAAATTCATCACTTCATATTGATTTACTATATTTAATGTTTAATTTCACATAAAATAAATTTAAAATTTAAAAAAAAAATCATTAAAATACAGTTTTTTGAAAATTTCCCTTAAATTTTAACAATTTTTTCAATTTACTTTTAAAGTTCATTTCTTTCTTGTAGATAGCACTGATGATGGTTTTACCAAAAGCGCTCTGCTAAAATTTTTAAATAAAATTTGCACCAAATACAAAGTATCTTTATTCCCTAAATTACATTTTGTTCTTTAATTAGCTTTTTTTTAAATCTTGGGATTTGCCCTATTGTTTATGTAAAAAAGTTACCCGTTTTTTATTGAATTGCTAGATGAAAAGCCTGTCTCCGCCAGGCGAGAGACAATATTAAGTAGCATCTGTCTCCGTAAGACGCCTTCCATACGGCTAACGGTAAAAAAACACTTCTTGCTCCTATTTTTGTCCCGGGAGCGAAATTAAAAAAACGGGCTTCGTTAGGTTCTAGACACTGCTAAAGACTACCATTGTGCCAAATTTCATGATTTTAGCTCAAGCCATAACTTCAGAATCACGTGGACAGACAAATAAATAAATATATATATAATCCATAAAATTATATATATATAATATCATATATATATATATATATATATATATATATATATATATATATATATATATATATATATATATATATATATATATATATATATATATATATATATATATATATATATATATATATATATATAGACTAGAAGAATATGTAATAGCTTTATAATTTAAATGTATTGTTTAAACCACCGAAATTTAATAAGCTGGCAAATAATATTTGCCGCCGTTATGCTCCTTTGGAAAGACTACATTTAGTAACTTTAGTGTATTCGTACATCCACGCCTCAAACAACACATGCAATCGGTGTATCTCAAAAATTTATATAGTGAGCCCCTGTTGTCCCTGTGCCTGCTGCCAAAAAAATTATACTGACTAGTTTAGAATGTAGTCATATAGTTTTAATGAAAATAAAAGCATCCTTGGTCTATAGGTCTTCTAAAAAGAAAATTCTGCATATAGTTTTTGTTTTTTTCCGACATTTTTATATTGTTTAAGATTTTTTTATTATTTTTAGGAAGCCTAGGTGTATAAATTATAATTTGCATAAAATTTTCAGTATTAACTAGAATTCAATCCACCGGTACGATCAACGTCAGATGGTAACTCTACATATAAATTTTCGATGATCTCTTTTAGTATGCGCATTCTTCGTGACTAATTCGCATTATGGGGTATTGTACCTATGTTTCACGTCTGAGGTATTTTTTGTCTAACCGTCCATCTTGTTTTTTATTTAATAAGTATGTCTCATACGGGCATTTCCTAAATATTTACATGCAAATATACTCTTGAAAAGCGTTTATTTTCTTATGCCATTTTAACTATTCTTCGGTTTGTTTAGAATAACAAAAATAATCTTGCAATAAACCAAAAACCAATAAGCATTGCTTCCGCAAAGGAACTTTGGTAAATATTAAATTTTAAAAGTAATTTATTAATTTCTTTCCTTATGATTCCTTTTCATGTTTATTTTATATATATAATATATATTATATATATATATATTATATATATATATATATATATATATATATATATATATATATATATATAAATATATATATATATATATATATATATATATATATATATATATATATATATATATATATATATATATATATATATATATATATATATATATATATATACAGTGTGTCCCAAATTGGTGGGGAATGTATGGGGATCTTGGAAACCACGATAGATAGAAAATCGGTTAAATGGGGAAAGTTTTGGATAATTATGTTAGTAAGCTAATCCCGTTTACTACATGGGTTTATCTATTCAGGTTTATGAGAAATTTTGAAAAAACCTGAAACATGCCTTTTCGAAAATCGGCCATATTTTTTTATAAGTGAAAATTTTTCAAATCTGTAAAAACTTCTTCAGAGCAACTTTTTTTGTAGAATATGACCGAGTAGTCAATTTTTATTTTCTACGTTTCGGGTTTTTAGAATCATCATCAACTTTATTTTTTCATATGGACGCCATATTAGATTTTTACGCAGCCAAATAGTGCTTTTATTCTGATTTCAACAATGTATAACATGTTATAATTTAAGAGTTTATAACCTCATTTATTTCAAAAAACAAATATTTTCTCAGTTGGCCTTGATTCCGGCGAACGTTATTTTTTTTTGTAAAAAATAAAATATTAGTAATTGGCAAAATAGATAAGCTGAACAGACATTTTACAGAAATGGGTTTCGCAAACATAGCTATAACGTTAATACCGTGTTATAAAAAACTACACGTAACAAGTTAATTGAAACAAGTGAAAACAAAAACAATAAAAAGTGGCTAAACTAATATTCCTACTAAAATGAAGATCTAAAATAACGACTTAAAATTCAAAATGTTGTCCATTTCTCTCAACATAGTAACGATATTTATTTAAATAGGCCCAACTTCCCTATGAATGGTTGACTTAGGTATGAGGAATTCTCTATCAACATCCCTAGCTGAAGATGTTGGATTTTCTCTAAAATGTTGGTTAACTGCAGCATCTTGTTGTCGATTTTCTTCAACGTACTTCTTAGGTCGTGGTTTTTTAAAACTTCCGAATTCAAGCAAATTTGTAAACAGTTTTCGAAAGTATGTTAGTTTAGGATGCTGCCTTTCAGGAAAATTGTCAAAATACGTTTGCGCAGCTATATTAACATTTCTTCTGCTGCCAATGAGGCTAGATGGCATTCGCCGGAATCAAGGCCAACTGAGAAAATATTTGTTTTTTGAAGTTGATAAGGTTATAAACTACTAAACTATAACATGTTATACATTGTTGAAATCAGAATAAAAAGCACTATTTGGCTGCGAAAAAATCCAATATGGCGCCCATATGAAAAAGTAAAGTTGATGATGATTCTAAAAACCCGAAACGTAGAAAATAAAAATTGACTACTCGGTCATATTCTACAAAAAAAGTTTCTTTGAAGAAGTTTTTACAGATTTGAAAAATTTTTACTTATAAGAAATATATGGCTGATTTTCGAAAACGCATGTTTCAGATTTTTTCAAAATTTCTCATAAACCTGAATAGATAAACCCATGTAGTAAACGGGATTAGCTTACTAACATAATTGTCCAAAACTTTCCCCATTTAACCGATTTTCTATCTATCGTGGTTTCCAAGATCCCCATACATTCCCCACCAATTTGAGACACACTGTATATATATATATATATATATATATATATATATATATATATATATATATATATATATATATATATATATATATATATAGGGTGATTTAATGAGGGCGAAAAATGAAGACCGAAGTAATTTTTTAATTCTGAATCGAAAACCAAGAATACTTTTTTTGCAAATTTTCCTTCATTTTCAAGATATTTTACTATAAAGTTTTGCCAAAAAAAAAATTTAAATCACACTGTAGGTGTCGCTAATCTTAGTTGGCGCTTTTAAACTATTACGTCATATAAAATCAAGTTTAACTTTTGTCAAAAGTTAGACACTTGTTAATCTGTTACAGGAAATATCACAAGAAAATGGAGTTCACTAACGAACATATGGTGATATTGTTAATGTGTATGGGTTTTGCGATGGAAACGCTCTAGCTGCTTGTCGCGATTTTTCCTATAACCGATTGACAAGTGTCTAACTTTTGAACCTAATTTCATATGATGTAATAGTTTGAAAGCGCCAACTAAGATTAGCGACACCCACAATGTGATTTAAAATTTGTCTTTGGCAAAACTTTATAGTCAAATATCTTGGAAACGAAGGAAAATTTGCAAAAATTTTGGTTTTCGATTTAGAAATTAAAAAATTAATTCGGTTCTTCATTTTCGCCTCTTCAATCACCCTATATATATATATATATATTATATATTATATATATATATATTATATATATTATGTATATATATATTATATATATATATATATATATATATATATATATATATATATATATATATATATATATATATATATATATATATATATATATTATATATATATATATATATATATATATATATATATTCTGTACATAACCCAAATCAGAACCTGCGTTTAGAAAACTCTGCTCATGCCTAAAGAGTGGCTCTTTTTTTACGACACAGGGGTGTGAAGAAAACACTTTTAGATTTGAAATTTGCTCTTTATTTTTAAATTGGGTATTTCGATTTAATTGCAACTTAGTTTAGTTAGAACATTCACCAAAATTCACCTAATGATGATAACGTTTTGTTATTATTATAAAACAGTAGCGTAGCTTCTAGCAGTTTTATTATTTTTTTACTATTGTTTACCATAACTTTTTGGTATCAATTTATTTAATAACTTGGTACATGGCACTTATTTTCTGCTTAGATCTACATAAGAAAGGTACTCTTAAATTAACTCGATACTTAACCGATTTTAGATATAAAAAGAATAGCATTTAAAATTAAAGCCAATAATAAATTTTATAAAAAAATGTTTTTTAGTGGCCACCCCTTGCACCAATACAGGCATTTGGTCTATGTTTCATTAACATTTTAAGAATTTTTTGTAAGAATTAAAATCGTTATTTCTCTTTTTTCTTACCATGCAAGTTTAAAATTAAAATATCTCAAAAACGGTTAAGTTTAACAAGTTAATTTAAAAGTAAATTTTTTATGTAAAATTGGGCAAAGAATAAGCATCATGTATCAAATTATTAAAGATATTATTACCATCAATAAAATTGACCGAAGCTACGCCACTGGTCCATAAAAAAATTAGAATACTGAGTCCCATAAGCACCTAATTTCATTTGTCAACTGTCATTTAGTTGATTTAGTCGATTTAGTTTCGTAAATCGCGACTTGTGTTTTATCCTGTTGCTGGTTTATATTTTTGCAAAAATTGTGCTGCCTCACTAAACTAGTATCACCCAAGTATTTTACTTGAAGTAAATCCAAGTACAAAGTAAACCAAAGTACTTGAAGTAAAACAAAGTACTTGAAGTAAAACAAAGTACTTGAAGTACAGCAAAGTACTTGAAGTAAACCAAAGTACTTGAAGTACCTAAAAGTACTTGAAGTAATTAAAAATACTTCAAGTAAAACAAATTATACTTGAGGAGTATTTTTTGTAAGGAAGTTAGAGGGTTTATTTCTTAAAACGGGGTTTTCCAACAACTCCTAAAAGCTTTAAGGACTGAACCCTACGTCATTGGAAAGTAGGCCAGTCGGTAAAAACTATAGTAGGGTTTCTAAGTGTCCCGTTTTCAGTCGGGATCTTATGCATCCGATGTCCGAAATAATGTAAAATTTCGTATGTAAATTTATGGCAACAGGCCTACAATGCCGTACTCGGGTGAGCGCTTGGGCCTTAAACTATTATAGGAAATATTGGTTTTTCCCAAAATGGGTCTTTCTCTGTGGTTGCCAACGGGTTGGCGTTGGCACCCGTTGGCATCCGATACATCTGTCAAAAGCGAGTGTTTTTATATGGGTGCCTACAGCAGGTTGGCACCCAAACCCTATTCTTGGGATACCTTCTCCTATTAGGTATCTTTCTTTTTTATTTTCACCAGACCAAGAGAACTTATAATTTTCACGTTGACACAAGACCAATTAAAAGAACAAAAAGTCTAATTCTCAGTAATAGTTACACTTGTCTTGCTGTTGGATCCAATTTAAATGAGCGCTGTAATGCAATACAATAGAAACAGCAGCGGTTACGCGTATTTCTTGTTTTAACTTGTTTGTACAATTATCCAAGGCGTGTAAATTCGACTACTTGGTTAATTTTTTACTTCAAGTACTTTTTATTTAATTAAAGTATTGTTTTTACTTCAAGTACTTTTTATTTACTTGAAGTACATCGTAATACTTCAAGTACTTAAATAGGTAAATACTTCAAGTAATTTACTTGGTCAAATCAAGTAAAAATCCAAGTATTTTTATAAAAACTAATCAAGTACAAGTACAAGTACCTCCTAATAAAAAGTACTTGAAGTAAAATACTTGAAGTACAAAAAAGTACTTCAAGTAAAATTTTACTTGAATTACTTTAAGTTTTGACAGCTCTGGTTCCAAAGATATGGGAAACGTAACACACATCTCTACTTTTTGAAATTTTACCATAACCTATAATTATTATGTATACAAAATGTTTAAAATTATGTTAAAAAAATTATTAGCAGTTTAAGAGTGTGTTTATTAAGCCAAAATAATGAGGTTAAAATACTCTCTAATATCAAAGATATAGAGGTTATCTTCGTTAAAAAAGTACACACTCTTTAATTGCTATTTATGAACGTCTTATAATATATACCTATTTCATCGCGTCTATGAAATTGAACGGATTCAACTCAAGTTTGACAAGGACATTTGATATTTCAAATAAAAATACTGACTGGGGCAAAAACGTCGTTTTTAATTAAGATAAACATCTTCATCGAGTCAAAGGAAAGAAAAACCGAGCGACCTTTAGAAATATAAAAATTCGAATACATTTTAATTACATTTCGCGTGCAAGTTTCTTTTAACATTAAAATGCACTTTATTAATATTTTATTCAAGCAATTAAGAATTTAAGAAATTAAAAGCAAGTGAGTTTTAAAAAATAGTTAATGTAAGACAATACGGTCATTTACCGTTGTTTTTTATTTGCAATAAAGAAAAATCGGCTTAAAATCTGGCTACTTTTATTAGCGTAAAGTTGGTTCAAAGATTTACTGTTGGCTTTTTGACGTCAACAGCTGCAGCCGTAAAACGATATGGTCCTTTTAACTACATTATGGTTTTAGTCCGAGAGCTGGTAAACAATTTTG
This sequence comes from Listronotus oregonensis, assembly GCA_019359885.1. Lineage (NCBI taxonomy): Eukaryota > Metazoa > Arthropoda > Insecta > Coleoptera > Curculionidae > Listronotus > Listronotus oregonensis. The sequence goes on along the minus strand of JAHBCN010001333.1, from coordinate 474,473 downwards.
GGTAGGTTCTTGAGGCACTTTAAAAATTTGTATTTTTCCAAAGGCCCCTAAAAATCAAGATCTCTAATAGGTCCCCAACCTTGATTTTTTGAAATTAGGTTTAGATTGTACCTTCGCCAGAATTTTTGTTTAAAAAACGTAATTTACATTCATTGTAGGATAGTTTGTAAATGCCTGTTACATATTATTTTAAAATTTATACTCCGGCTTTAACAATACATGAATGGTTTAAAACGCCGTGGTTTTGTTTAAAAAAAATCCTCTTTTTTTCCTATTAAATTGTTCACCAACTCTCCTAGTATATGGTCATCTTCTTTTGCCAAATATGGCATATAACTACGTGATATGCTTTTTTTTACATCCTGTGGTTCTTTTAATAATAATAGACAAAGCAGAGTTAATCTACAATATAGCATGTTCTTTTATAAACTTTGCGATGTTTTTACTGCGTCGGACACCCGCGGGCGAGCTTCTGACAGTCTTGATACATGAAACATGCTTTATTATGCAGGGACTCAGCTAAAAAACTACATTTTAACGTAATAATTTGGGGTATTTTTTAATACGTCCCTACATTTTTACGTTTGAAATATAATTGGGGAAAATAAAAAGCCGCTTTGCTAACCACAACTAACCATCACCGACTAGAACTTAGGGCTTTTTTTTTAAATTATTTGTAGAGGTTATAAAAAAATTTTAACAAATATTAAAAAAACCGAAATATAAATTACATTTTTAAAAAAAAAATTATAACTTTACCATATAAAAATTTATACAAATTTTGTTAATAACTTTTATGTAAGGATAATTTAGACAAATTCAAAAGCCCCTGGTGGTCATGGTTATTTTTTGTTAGAAAAAGGGGCTTTTTTTTTTTCCCCAAATTTATATATCGACGTAAAAAATCGGGGTAAAAAAACCCCTGATTTGCTTTTTTAATAAATAATGATTTTAAAAAGTCTTTTAAAATTCGCCAGTCCCTCATAATAAGAGTTTCATTTCCAAACGTCAAAACTGCCAGGGGGGGTGTTTTCCCAAATTAAAAATTGTTTTTAGATTTTTTTTAAAAAAATTTTCATTTGTATTTTTGTATATTTAGGTACCTCTTGTGGTCATCCATCTTCCTCTAAAATTTTGTCAACATCGGTTTAGTGATTTCAGAGAATAAAAATAAAATATAAAAAAAAACTGTTTTGTACCAGTGAATTTAAAGATGGATAAAAATACCAATAGTTCTTGATTAATAGAATGAAACAAGGAACTTATTAAGTAACGTAATATCAGTCGCTCAGGTCATGTTTGATTAATTCGAACTGTACAGGGTGTCCAAAATTTAGTGTCAAACTCTTTAAATTTTAAAGCACTTTATTTTTATTTTTGGTCGTTAGATGCAGAATTAAAAAACAAACATTTTTGTAATTATAACGCTATCGAAATTCCTAACACATTAAAAGTTATTCGTTGAAAACTATTTTGGCATCTATTTCAATAGTAATATCGTTGAAAAAATTGGTAGGTGGCTATCAAAAACAATTTATTGACATTAGAGTTTCCTTAAGTTAATTATTACTTAGAAATTTGCTAAATTACATAAATGTTAGCCAAAAGGTATTCAAATTAAAAAATTTGGTTTATTTAACATTAAAGGTTTTCTTAAATTAATAATTTACTCGAATTTTATAATCCTACCAAAATAAGATTCTCAATTAAATAAACTCCAATGTCAAAAAAAATTCGTTTTTTCAAGCTACCTATTATTTTTATTCAATGGTATTTATTGAAATAGATGCCAAAATGAGTTTTAAAAAAAATTTTGGCCCGGGATTTAAGTTGCAAGTCGGGCATTAAAGGGGTAAATATTCTTTATAGAAAAAATTTAAAGAATTTTAATTATTGTTTCCAAATAAATATACATTTATAAAAAAATTGTAAATTATTTGGTAACCTTTTAAATTTTTTCAAAAGACGACATAAAAAAATTTTAGAGGAAAAAATGAAAGGGAAAAACCCATCCCCAAAAATTTTTAAAGCTTAAACTGAACATGGCGTCCAGAAAAAAAAACCCGGTTTAAAAAAAATATTTTTTAAGGCCTTTGCCGCCGCTAGAAATTTTATGGTTATTTTTAAGATTTGTCAGAGCATATTCTCAAATTCCCTTTGGACAAAGTTTTCAATGTTACGTAAAGAATTAATAGTTCTTAAGAAGATAAAAAGTAAGAAAATTTTTTTCTGAACGTTCCTAAAGCAACTTGGGGGAAAATTTTCAGCTAAAAAATCGAAGGTTCTGACTCGGGAAAAAGTTATAACTTTTTTTTAAAAAGGCCGACTGAAAAATATTTGGCAGATAAAGTTGCATTAGTAAAAGGTGATTCGGAGCTTGTAGAAGAGACGAGCTTGTGAAAATGAAGTTTTTTGTGTGCGTGATAGGGCACATATATTTATTGACATTCCACAAAGTAAAAATGTGCAAGCAAGGAGCTTTTTGGTTATTGATGACAGTGAAATGTGCGCAACAAAGTTTATTCGGGACTATGTGTCTTTGGACCCAAAAGTGCACCTATTGATAGGTTTTTTTGTGCTATCGTGATGAACGATGTACTTGCAGCCCATAGGTAAAAATACATTTGGAAATATACCCTTTAAGATTGCTACATATTGATGCTAAGGCGTACACAGTCATTTTTAAGACGTACAGGGGGAAAAATTCATTCTGATGCGGGGGGTAGTTCCGAGAAATTAATGAGGTTAGGGGTGGAAGAGTTTTCGGGAGCACGAGGGTACGTGGATGATAGTGAAAGCTCCAAATTGGCTAATGCTTCCCTTGTAGTTGGGAAAAGTATTACTTCAAGTAACACACAACTCGGTGGGGTAAGGAAATGTGGAATTTTCCGGTCAGTTTTAAAATTTCGTTTTTCTTTAAAAAATAATTTTTATTATAAAAAGTATATTGTGTAAGTATGTTTGTATTTTAAATAAATGCTTAAATGAATATAATTTATTGTTTATTTATTGGTAAATTTGTAGGCCCTAGGGCGTTATTTTTTTAATAACGCCCTAGGGTAATATTTCGTATTTAACTGACTTTGACATAATATTATTTTTTGTCAAATAAAAACCGTCGGGCATTAAAGGGGGTTAAAAGCTTTACTTTGACAAAATAATGAGCTTTTGCGTTTTTACATTTCAGATATTTATTTGAATTGCAAATCGTTTATATAAACAAATTAA